>JAWNKX010000910.1:0-39668 GCA_035041755.1 Cacoxenus indagator | reverse complement strand
TTGTTTTTTTTTCTAAATTTTCAGCGGCACCGCAATCAACGGACGCCCGACGACTCGTACCCCCTCCCACCAACTCCAAACCCCCCACCAACGTCGGCAACCTCACCACAACCGCGAGGTGGAACTTACTATTCGATATAAGTGATGGAAGTGGTTAGAAGAGCAGAGACCATAAAAAGCACGACAAGTTAAGTGAAATGGGAAAGTTTAACTTACTGTACAATACGTTGTGCATCGTTAGTTCTAGCTAGAAGGACATAATATCTATATATCAAAATCAAAGTGGCAAAAAGCCTGTGTTTCCATTTACTGCCCATAATTTTTTACCAGTTTAGTTTTTTTTTTTGTTTTAAAATGTAGACAATTACCGTAGGAAGGTCGGGGCATACTTTGTTTTAGTTTTAAAAGGCAAATATACTTTTTTTAGTATTAAGTTTTTAAAACAACTACAAGACCACAAACACAAAACGTTTTGTACGTTTTTCATTGCCTCTGCTATGCTTCTTCTTCATTTTTGTGGTTGTATTTGTAGTTGCTTGCTAGAGAGCGTGAGCATATATATGCTAATACAGAGAGTGCGCTCTTATGAATACAGTGAGAGCGCACAGGCAAAGAGCTAGTTGTTTTATAAGTAGTGCTTGCGTATTTTACATGAGTCTGATATGAACTAAATTATTCTTCTTCGGTCTTCAACCGACTAACTCGTAGGGTGACTATTATCTAAAGCTCCACTGCATTGCAAATTCACACCGCATTCTGTCCGCAAATTTGCTGTTAAACGTCCATTCAATTTTTCAATCGTAACCGTAAACAAGCAAATAAAAACAGAAAAGTCTTACTGTTTTACAATAATGGGTGATCCACCCGATCGCCAACGAAGCAACGGCATGGATCTGCCTGGTCGAAGCCGCAACACCCTACACAAGCAAACAGGCAGTAAATATATGATAATTTCCCGAAACGATGAAAACGAAAAACAATTTAAACTATTGCCGTTCGTCATCAAGAGGGTCATAGACTACAACTGTGGCGGTGAAGTGGAGTCATGGAAAAGGCTAAGGAATGGACCTCTACTGGTAAAAACCAAAGACCTAGCCCAAACAACAAAACTAATGAAAATGAAGCACTTTACCGCTAAAATAGCAGTTACAGTTACTGAACACCGTTCACTCAACTACAACGAAATCCGAAAAATAATGAAGAAAATAGGTGGGAACATATTCTTATTGATGGGTTTGCTTATTCTAACTTTCTCTTCCGTCACACTGCCAGAGTACATCATTATTGGGGGTTGAACACACGTACAAATTATGCCAAATTGAAAAAGCCTGCATAAAGTGCGGAAAGAAATACCACGTAAACAGGGACCTAAATGAAGTGTGCAACTCGAACCCGAATGCGTCAACTGCAACATAAACAAAGTCATAAACAATAACCACGCATCCATCGACACAAGATGCCCAGTCTATATCAAACAACATAAATAATTGCCATAAAAATGAATCACAGAGTTAATAATAAAGGGGCCTATGACATATACAACCGCACACACCCAACCAACCAGCAAAGCTATGCATCAACACTAAAACAACCAAAACCAATAAGCACCGATAACAGCTACAACTAACACCGATCATTAACACAGCCACAAAGGAACGAAATCTAATAACCTACGAAGACATAAGCGACCTCATAACCGACCCTAAGCCAACCACATCCCTAGCAGATAAACTAAGTAACAAATCTAACCAGCCAAACCAATCAAAAATAAAAATACTCCCGCGCAATACACCGAAACGAACATTTAGAAAATTAAGATCCAACACTAAACAAGATAAACACAACTCTCAGGCTGTCATAGAAGACTACGACAGTTCTGATTTAATGGAATAATAATATAACAACAACCAAAACAATTTGCCTCCGCCTGGCTGGCGTGTCGCACCCTTCAGGGATCTTTCAACACATTGGGATTCCTTATCCCCGACACACCGTCAGTCATCCGGAGGCAACCCCCTCCCCCAACACAACCCTTCGTTCACTGTAGTAAACCTCAAATAAACCAATTCCCCCACAAAACTAAACTTTAATTTTACTCCACTATAATGCCTCTTAAAATTATCCAATGGAACATCAAAGGATATACAAACAACTACAGCGAACTTTTAACCACAATAAAACAACAATCTCTACAAATAACAACACTTCAAAAAACACTACTAACAACAACATCCCCATACCTATGGACTACACTCTAATTACTAACGTAGCAAACAACAGGCGGAGTCGCGTTTTGATATACAAATCAATATTTATTTATTTACGATCCCTTAATTTACAATAACACTTATACTACTTAATCTAAATATACAGAGTTTGGCATAGATTTCCATACTACTGAAATGTTAAATTTTTGATCTAATATTTTATAACAATACTTAATATTTACAAGGAAAATGGGAAAAGAAAAACCTTTGAAATTATAGTGCTTAGGAAGTAGAACTTATGACTAGGGGACTGGTGCTCTGTCAAACTAACACTAGTTAGTTTTGCGAGTACTGGCCTTGGCAAACTAAATTTGAAGTTCTTTTTATTTTATTTTTATTTTTTTTTTTTTATTTATATAAGTAAAATGTACCTAAAAGCACTTAAGTGGAGTACATTAATGTTTTTTAATGTTGGTTTACAGAGTTATTGTATTGATAATAATTGGAATTTAATTTGGCTATCATTTGATCAATAGTGCTTATTTCAGCTATCTCATGCAAGCAGACAGTGGAGAAGAAGAAATGCAATTTAAGAATCATCTTCAGAAGTTTGTTTTGGATCACTTGTAGTTTTTTCCCATGGTTTTGCGCACAATCACCCCAGGCTAATGATCCATAGAGCATTATTGGCACAAATATGGATGTATAAGTAATAAACTTATATATTATATATATATATAGTTTTGACTTGCGGTTTATGAACGGGTATAGAATTCTAATTGCTTTGTTGACTTTATTAATTGTTTTCCTTATATGAAAATTAAAGTTCAATTTTGTGTCAAGGAAGAGACCTAGATATCGTACACCAGATTCCCATTGTATGCACACGTTGTCAATGACAAGGTTAGCGTTGGGTAAAAAGCAAGGCTTGCGCTTTCTTGTAAAGAAAATGGAGTTCGTTTTTTTACAGTTTAGTTTGATTTTCCATTTTTTGTAATAAGCAGCTACTACAATTAAAGCATTTTGTAAGTTTCTTTGTATATCTATAAAAGTATTTGATACACAGTAAACGGCCGTATCATCTGCAAACAGGGACATGACACAGTTTTCAAAATGTGGTTTGTCATATGTAAATGTGTTGTATAGAGTGGGCCCAAGGACAGAGTCTTAGGGAAAACCAGCATATACAGGTGCTAGATTTCATTGTGTCCCGTTTACAACAGTATGAAAATACCTATCAGCAAGCAAACTTTGGAGTATTTTTGTTAAGTATAAAAGAGTGTTGATGGACATGGATTAGTCCATTATGCCATACTGTATCAAATGCAGCTTCAATGTCAAGGCTGACCATACCAACAGACATTTATTTTGGAGGTTATCCTTAAAAAATCTCTTTAGTTTAAGAAGTGGGTGAATGCAGCTAAGTTGGACTCTGAAGCCATATTGATGACTGGGCAAGATATGATTTGCATTAAATTGAGAAGTAAGCCTAACTTTTATATTTTTTTCAAAAATTTTGGTTAAGCCACTTACCAAACTAATTGGGCGATAGCTATTTGGTGAGTCAAGCGGTTTTTTCGGTATGAATGGGGATGATTTTAGCCACTTTCCACGAGTAAGGAAAATAACCTAAGCTAAGGCATGCATTGAATATTCTACGAACATATTCAACTGCTTTCTTTGGTAGGTTTTTGATGCATGTATTTGGAATGCAGTCAATACCTGGCGATTTATTTATTTGAATCGATTGAATAACACAAACTACATCGGAAGTTGTAATTTATGGAAAGCTCAAGTTCTGCCCACGTGTAGAATCGATCATACTTATGGAGTCATTGACTAAAGATATTGTACTTGAATCAGATAGCGCTCGAGTAAGTTTGTGCTTTTCCTCGAAAACGTTACTTAATATGTCGGCTTTTTGTTCACAAGTCGTTTATGATTCGTTAAGATAGTTTAAACAAGGAATGAACTGTGATTTGTTCTTAATTATTTTGGTTATTTTCCAAAAAGGCTTAGAATGTTTGTCTAGTTTAGCAAGTTTAGTGTTCCAGCAGTTGTTGTTGTGTATAAGGAATTCAGAACTAATAAGATGGTTAAAATGAACAAGTGGCACTTTGAGGATTGGCAATCGTGTTCTGTACCATTGTGTCATATTATGGACTTTGAACTGCTCAAGAACATGATTTGGGAGTTGGGTGTTGAAGTACTTTATCGGGTGCTTAGGAACAGCCTTCTCGATAGCTTCATTTATTTTAGTTTTGAGTTTATCAATCGTTTCGTCAACTTGGTCTCTGGTTGGATGCAAGTTATATCAAGAGTTTAATGAAAATTATTGGTAAGTTGGCGTTTAAAAAGATTCCAGTTTGCTTTAGCAAAATTTTGAAATGTTTTATTTTTTAGGCAGACGTTAGAAGTGACATTTACTAATACTGGTAGATGATCACATGATAAGTCATTACAGGTGAGTAGAGTAGAAATAATGTTTAGTGAATTAGAAAGGAACATATTTAGAGTAGAGGGTTTTGCTTTATCAGAGGATGGGATATAAGTGGGATCAATGGGATATATAACAGCAAAATTTTCAGTCAAGGACAGCTCGTATTGGGGTGTTCCCCAATGTAGTTAGCTCTTAGGCTAACTGGGAGATGCAAAGGTATCGCTGTGCCTTAGCCAGGTTTCGCTAACTAAACTAATATGTACGTTCTGTATGTTCAAGAAATTGAAGAACTCGACATTTTTGTTTCGAATGGCACAAGCATTCCATGCCATAATATTATGAGGATTTGCTATATTATTTGTTAGTGTAGACATACTTAATAGCATATAGACATACATAATTGTGCGGTTACATTAAAATACTCTAATTTTGTAGCACAGTTTCTTAGTTTTGTTATAAGTTCCATCGTTACTTTCATCCGGTATAAAAATATTAGGTGAGCTTGTTGTTTTTGGAGAGTCATGTGGAGGCGTATGCTTACCAACAAGAGCATGTCTTTTTTAAATTGCTGCAGTGTTATTGACCTGTTTTCCAAGTAGACTACATAGAGCAGTATTTCGTAACCACCTCCAGTCTTTTTATGTACTGTTTTTACATCTATACATTTCAAACCTGAATTATTCAGGAATTTTTTGAGATTATCGTTAAGAATTTTTTCCAAACCAGAGACTACCGCTTTGTATGGTTTGGTGCTTTTAGTTTCGTACAAGTAAAACTCGATATTTTGTTTTTTTAGTTCATTGCAGACAACATGATACGCTGTCGTGCTGTTCAGGAATACTTTTATCCAATAGATATAGTTTTAATGAGGTAGTCATTAATATTTAGTCCCTTTAAAAGTTCATGAATAAATTTAGAGCCCTTTTTTAGGACAGTGATAGGAGCAATAAGTTGCTTGTTGTTGGTTTTTTCAACCGGTTCATCATCGGAACAATCAGCTGTTGCCATCTCATTTCCCTTTCATCAGTTAATGTTTGTAGTGGACGAAAGTAGTTCACATAATTATTTTTTATTTCACCAGCATTATTTTTGACAGCGTTGGCGACTTTATTCACGCCAGCAGTTTTCTTTAGGCCAGTCATTTTTTGTTGTAATGGCAGCGAAGCATTACAACAAAGAGTCCGTGAATTCCTTATTGAACTGTTATTATTATTATTCTCTTTATTAGAATACCGAAGAGCCACAATGATGTTGTTGTGAGATTATGCTCAAGACAAACGTAATCAACGAAACGCAAAGAATATTAACACAAACGATCGCAATGAGAGTTGCTTAAACAATGACACAAATCAATACAACATAATGAAATGCAATCCAAACAAGATATTGTGGTTGTCTAAGCATACATTCAGCCCTCCAAAAATTTCTCTCTTTGGAACTAGAAAATACATTCAAAATACATCACCACTTCTGTCATTTTCGGTGACTTCAACAGCTAGCACTCCGCCTGGGGCTCCCACAATATAACAAAAAAGGAAAAATTTTAGCAAAATATATTCAATGAACCAAACTAATCCTTCTCAACGATACGTCCCCAACCCATAATACATTCACCCACATATACTTATCCCTCTGCCCACCTCAACTGTACCCATACACAAAATGGGAATTATTCGACGACCTTTGCGGGAGTGATTTCCAATTTTAATGACAGTCTTCCCCCATCCCGTCAAAACAACTTTAGCCAGCAATATTTTAAAACAAAAGAAGCTAACTGGAGTTTCTTTTAAAAACTAACTAATGAAATTAACCACAGAATTTCAATGAGTTCGAATATAAACTCGCCAACCTAAACAAAATAATTTGGAACCGCACACTTTTCCATAACTTTTCCAAACATCACATCAGTAGGGAACTTATACGATCCAAAAAATAAGCTTCCATCTCATTTACGTCAACTGTACAACCAACCACACCCACCACCAAAATTTGGGCCAACATAAGACGGTTTTGTGGACTCAAGTCCAACAAAGCAATCTATTGCATCACACACACACCCAACAACACAACTCACACAAACCCAATCATAATAACAGACTTATATGCACAGCACTGGTCTAACCGATCTGAAGACAACAATTTTGACACACAATTCATAAAAGACAAATACACACCGAAACATATCCAGATCTGCTTCTAGCGTCAAACACGTGAAGTAAAGTTATAAAGGAAAAAAATAAATAAATAAATTTTCACAAATCTTTGGAAAGCGCTTATTTGATGTTTCCTCCAATTTGCACTGCTGGTCGCTCCTACATGTATGTCCAGGCGGACCACAGTGCCACTATCATCAAAAACCATAGCCTTCCTCCCACTGACATCAAAACAAACATTGACATCGAACAAAACTGCTCCGTTGTTGGAGTGGTTTTCGGCACCCTCATCAAGTAACCGTATAAAAAAGTAGCGTTAACCAAGTTCGTCAAAACAGACAAGTATTGAAAAAGTTAGCAAAGAACAACTTTTGGATGCAAATCGATTCGCACCACTTAGTAGCGATTTGAAGAAGTGTGTACCAATAAGAGCGAAACACCTTCTCTGGAAACTGTAAACGCCAATGAAACTGCTACTATGACCAGTCGGCCTGAGACCACTACTCATACTCCTATTTTAAATAATCGAGCTGATTCAAGGATTCATAACAAATCTCCGAAGCCACCACCCATTTTCATTGTCGGCACCACAAACATTAACGGTTTGTTAGCCAACCTTGACACTGTGACCGAACCCGAATCATACATGCTCAAGGCATCTCCTAAAGAGGGTCTGAGAATCCTGCCCTCCACCAGTGGTGCCTATCGTAGTATTATACGCCATCTTGAGCTGCTAAATATTACGTTCCATTCATATCAGTTAAAAGATGAAAGGGCATACAGGATTGTTATTCGCGGCTTTCACCACTCAACCCTCGTCGAGAATATTAAACGAGAACTTGCCAACAAAGGTCATTCTGTACGCAACGTGTACGACCCAAAAAGCAGAGCTGATGGTCATCCGCTCAACCTGTTTTTTGTGGACCTTGAGCCCAACGCCAGCAACAAAGGGGCTTATGATATAACGAGGCTTTGCCGTCAAATAGTTAAAATCGAGCCGCCTCATCCGTTCAAAGATGTACCTCAATGCCATCGCTGCCAGGAGTTCTCGCATACTAAGAGGTACTGTCGCAAACAATTTAAGTGCGTCAAATATAGCGAAGCTCACGCAACAACTTCTTGCACCAAAACACTTGATAAGCCACCTAAATGCTTACTTTTCGGCGAGGAGCACACTGCGAATTATAAAGGCTGCATTAAATACAAGGAAGCGATTGCCAGTAGAGTCCCGGCAAGACGCCCTGCATCAAGCGCCTCTCAACACCTTGAGATATCTGGCCACAATTCTGTGCCTAACAAGATTGTTGACGGGGTGTCGTACGCTGATGTATTTAAGCAATCGGTGTATCACCAACCGGCACAACAGAAACTCCTACATGAGCAGCAGAAGCTACGTCAGCAACAACAAAAATCAGTCCAACTACCTATTCAACCTCACTCCGAGCCACAACAGTTACCAAGCAAGACATCTCTACCTCAGAGTCGTCAAAAGTCTCATCCGTTATCAAGTCAACGTCAAATTGCATTCCCTCAACCTGTTGGCAATAATGGATCGAATTGTCATAATTATCCCTCGCTCAGCATAGATAATACCCAATCATTCCCATCTCCTGAACAGGTCGTCCAACTGTCGGTTGTGGTCTCTCGCCTGGACAGTCTTAACGAGAAAATTGATCGCCTGATTGAGATGCAGACCATGATGATGGAGATGCTCGCCGCCATATTGTCTAAAAAATGAGCAGACCACACATGAACCTCGCCATATGGAACGCTGACGGCGTCCTTAATCACAGAAATGAGTTAGAAGTGTTCATGGCGGTCAATTGATTGATGTCATGTTTCATTTCAGTGATATGAAATCTATTCTGCTAATCATTCGGATGATAACCGTATGCGAGGGGGCGCCGCTTTACCCGTCCGGTCATCCCTACGTCACCATCCGCTGGAAACCATTCGGTCTGACTCAATTCTAAGTGTCTCTGTCAGTATTCACACAACTCAAGGCATCCTGGTCATCGCAGCCATTTAATGTGCTCCAGGACCCCAAATATCAGAGCAGCAATTCGACACCTTCTTCAATCAACTCGGACCTAAATTCTTAGTCGGAGGGGATTGGGACGCCAAACATCGATTCATGAGTCCGCCGAATTAGCCTCTTCATACCGATTCCCTTGTTCACCCTACCCACCTCAGGCCCTCCTAACACCTGAGGTTCTGGAGTTGGTGAAATATAAACGCAGGCTACAACGTTGCTATATGGGATCACGGGATGAAATTAACAAGGCTGCATGGAGGAGAGCTGCCCGAGAACTGAGAAATGTAATGCACGCTGTGCGATCGGAACATTTTAACAATCTGTTGGCGAATGCGGATCGAATGAAAAAGTCTGGCTTCGATTTATGGCATGCCACCAAGTGCAACAAACAACAGCCTCACAGACATGCCGTAATCCGTGGGCCTCTAAACCAGTGGCTGCGTATGGAGACCGAGAAAGCAAAAGCATTTGCTTATGAGTTGGAGAGCCGCTTCACGCCTTTTAGCCTGGCTGACCCTGGAGACGTTGAGAAACAGCTGAAGTCCCATTGAGGTGTATCTTAGACCACAGTCCAACTAAACATGTCACCCCTGAAGAGGTTGTGACTCAAATTCAAAGACTGAAATCTAAGTAGAGTCTTGGACATGACCATATTGACAACAAGGCGGCGAAAGCCCTCCCTTGGACGGGAATGTTGTTCCTAACGTTGCTGTTCAACAGCATGCTGCGGATCTGCCATTTTCCCACACAATGGAAGTGTGCAACGATATCCATAATACCTAAACCTGGTACTCCGGAGAACCTTGTCACATCATATAGGCCCATAACCCTTTTTTTCCAAAATTTTTGAAAGAATATATTTGACCAAATTGTTGGCAGTACGGGGTGTTCAAGTAGCCATTCCTGATCAGCAATTTGGATTTAGATCACAGCATGGCACGCCCGAACAACTGCAGCGAGTCGTTAATCACATACTTACTGCGTTTGAGATGAAACAGTATTCCTCTGCAGTCTTCCTAGACGTCAAACAAGCATTCGATAGGGTGTGGACCGATGGATTTCTGCATAAATTAAAAGTACTCCTGCCTGGCAAACAGTTTTTACTAATGCGAAGCTTTCTTCTACGACGAACCTTCTCTGGTGGTAAGAGACAAAATTTCTACCATCAGGCACATGAGAGCCGGTGGCCCGCAGGGGAGCGTCTTAGCTCCGGTCCTCTACTCTTTATATACGTCTGATATGCCTACAACTAGAGATGAGCATTCGATAATTGATACTTACGCGTACGATACGGCAGTTATATTCAACTCTTCCTCTCTGAACGAAGCTGTGAAGAAATTGTCCAGCTACTGGATAGATTCCACTCATGGGCCAGGCGCTGGAATATAGTCATAAACTCTGAGAAATCAGCTCACTGCACCTTCACATTAAGGCAAGGCGTCTGTCCGGTTGTGACTTACAACACAAGCATCATTCCGCAAATGGAGCAAATCCGGTATCTCAGTCTGATCCTGGATAAGCGTCTTACCTGGAGTGCACACATTAAGGTAGTTACAGCGCGCTGCTACCAAAAGCTCAAGAAACTGGAGTGGCTTCTCCGCCCATCGAATAAGTTATCTTTAACTAATAAAAGGCTCATCTATCTGCAAGTAGTGGCACCTGCTTGGTGCTACGCCATACAAATTTGGGGCACTACTGCTGCCTACAACATCAGAAGAGTGCAGGCGTGTCAGAGCAAGGCTCTCAGAAGATTTACGGGCGCCCTATTGGTACGTCCGCAACACCACGCTGCACAGGGATCTTGCCGTGCCAACTGTTATGGAGGTGATTAATTTTCACAGCTACAGACTTTTATCGCATCCAAACCCGCCGGCGTCCTCCCTCATCCGCATCTTAACAAGGCGTAGACTGAAAAGGCTACACCCACATGATCTCTCCCTAAGAAGGAATCAGCCTTCTATATCATTGCCTTTTCGGCGCAATTTGCATAATTTTTAATTTAGTATAAGTCAAATTTTTTTCGTCATTATTTTTTTTTTAATCCGACAAATATGTTATGCAGTTTACTGTGATAAATGTTATAATCTAATTAAAAAAAAAAAGAATTAAACATATCCACTACACAACCACAAACACTGCACAAACATTATGAAAGGATGTAACCCTAATCGAACTAAACTCGGCTCTATAATCACTTAAAGAATCAACCCCAGGATTTAACAGAATCTCATATCCCATGATCAAAAGCAGCTCACAATCGACAAAATCCAGAATAATTGAATTCTTCAACAACATTTTCAACAACATCATACCCCAATCGTATAAAACCAGCATCATTCCCATATTAAAACCAAAAGCAAACAAAACAGAAATACCTTCATACCGACCCATCTCCTTAAACTGCTGCCTAGCAAAAACATCTAGACAAAATCATCTTCGCAAGATAAGGTGGTTCGTAATCAAAAACATTCTGGTGAATCCTAACCAATTCGGATTTAAACGTGGCAAATCGGTTGCAGAAAGTCTGTTTTTCTCAGACCTTCTTATAACCTGATCGTTATCTGCCAAAAAACACACCTCTCTCATCACGCTTGATTTCTCAAGGGCGTTCGATAGAGTAGACGTTCACACCATCATAGACCAATTACTCTGTTGGAAGATTGGGCCAAAATTATTAACTACATACAAAACTTTATGTCAAACAGGAAAATCACAGTACAAGTTGGGAATCAAACCTTCAAGGCCTACCCCCTTAAAAACGGCATCACACAGGGATATCCAATATCCGTTATACTGTTTCTTATAGACTACAAAAAATTAGCCACTATAATTGGTTTACACAAAGAAATCCACTTCAGTGCGTATGTAGGCGAATTCTTTCTAATTATCAATTTCTGTGAAGGGCGTCTAGCACCCTTTTCCAAAACATACAACGCTGGTGCACATACTCAGGTGCATCCCTATGATTGCAAAAATGCCAACAACTACATATATGCCGCAAACACAACTGCATGTGCAACATCTCATGCAACAACATGTCCCGGCAAATCCCGACAATCTCCGCAGCAAAAATCCTCGGCCTAACCATTAACAACAAGTATAAGTGGGACACATACATCAAAACACTTATAACTGCCTTAAATCAAAAATTTGAAAGACAATAACATTTCTGGATTAAACTGTCTTAATTTAGGCGTTATTTATTATGGGTTTAAGACCGATATATGTAGTAATTTTTAAAGTAAACATTTAAATCTATTCTCCGATAGTGACTTCGAACATTTCGTTTTCGCCATCCTCCGTTTCCGACTGTCCTTCACCACTCGAGCAGAATAATCGTTTCATCTCACCACGCAAGAAGAACAAAGTCACCACTTTGTCGGGCTGCCAGATTGTGTGTGCTTACAAATTCAATATAATAATTTGCTTGGCCAGCAAGAAATTCAACAGCAACAAACACATACTCTTAAACATAACCACAGCCAACCCTTAATCCCAAAAATTGATTATGCCCTATTCATATATGGACACAAGCAAAAATCTACCCTTAATAAATTAAACGCCAACTTAATACGGCAATCCGGCTTTCTTTAGGAGCACCCTGCTCCACATCAATCAACAACATGCTATATGAAACTAACACACCTACAAACAAAAAGAGATAACATCCTATCTAAAATGTACAAAACACTACTAAATTCCACAGACACCCCTATTTACAAATACATAAAACAACACTCATCACACGAAAGACGGTAAGGGCTAGAGACAACCCAGAAAACATCCAGCCCACACCAACACTAAAATCCGCAGACGCCACTGCAAAGCGCCCAAAAATAGCGCGATCACCCCCAGCTTCGAGGCCGCCCAGCAACCTACGCCTTCGACTTTGAAAGGAGGGACCCCCTGCCCAGTGGCAGGCCGTGGTGTGGTGGTGTGGCCGTGAAAACTGCACTAGGGATCATAAACGCAAAGATCTCAGAACTGATAGAGTTAATGGGCGTACAATACCCATGAAGAGCTTGGTGGGCGAAACAGCCAAAATTGCGAGGGAGGCAGGGGACCTGTGTGATGCACCCGTGCCACAACAGAGATCAATCCACGCCGAGGAACAAGAGGAACGTGAGAGCAAGAGCGCCCCAGCAACGCCTAGTTTGGCACAATTCTCTACTATAAAGTAGGGTCTACCCAGGCGGAGAAAGCGTCTATTCCAGTTAGAAGACAAGCCCAAGTGGCGTTGCAAACTGCGATTCACTCCCGGAGAGAGTCGCATAATAATACGCCCAACCTTAGAACACCTAAGAACGCTATGAAGACAAGTAGAGAGAAGCACAAGCCGGGCGTACTATCTGAGCAGGCCCCCCAAGGCAATAGCGGGGCCACAAAAACCATACCTAAGGAGAATGAGTGGAACGAGGTACTTAAGAAAAAAGGAAGAATGAAAAGCCCTAACCAAAATAACCCAGGGAAAAAATACAGTGCGAAAACATCCCGATGAGGTTGTCATCTCAAAAGAAAAGGACGAATCCTATGCCGACCTCGTCAAGAAGTTGAAGCGAAAGCCCGAAATACAAGAATGAGCAAAATACGGAAAACCGTGAAGGGAGACCTACTTATAGAGCTAAAAAGGAGGAATGAAGTCAGAGCTAGTGACTATAAACAAACGCTAATAGTAGCACTAGAGAACAATGCAAGTGTGAAAACTCTCTCCTAACAGAATTCTGGGACCTAGATGAAGTCACAACACCAGAAGAAGACCGAGAGGCAATTATGACGCAGTTGCCTGACCTAGCTACCATAAACACCTCTTCAAATCTCTAAGGAAACTAAGAAATTGAACACAGCCGGCCATAATCAACCTGCCGATGGCTGAGGCGACACAACTCCTGAGCGCTGGCGACCTACGGGCTGGATGGGTACGCTGCCGAATACGACAAAATGGTGTTATAGATGCCTGAACTTCGGACATGTCGCACGACTGTGTAAAAGTACCATAGACCGAACAGTGGAATGCTTAAGATGTGGAGGGAAAGGGCACTTAGCAAGGAACTTTAATGAACCTCCAAAGTACTCGCTATGTGAGGGTGAAGGCAACGACCATCCTACTGGATGCTAATGCTGCCAGAACTACAAAAGTGCGCTGAAACCAAGCAACAACAATGGTTAAGCTTATACAAATAAATCTTAATCAATGCAGAGCAGCACAGGATCTGATGCAACACGACATCCTAATAATTAGCGAATCTTACTCAGCACATATTCTTGATATCAACTGGGTAGCAGACATCACTGGAGGGGACTTGATGTCATTACCCAATAGAGGATTGCAGTTGTTATGCACCACCAAGAGATGACCTGCACACCTTTAGCGACTTCCTGGAGGAACTGATTTGAAATGCCCGTGGAAAATCCCCCCTTATAATCGCGGTAGACTTTAACGCCTGAGCAGGAGAAATGGGAAGCAGAAGTAGTAATGCAAGGGGAACGACATTACTAAATGAAATGACCCAACCTTCAGCAATGAACAAGGCGAATCCTGCATCGACCTTACGTTGGCCAGTAGGTCCCTAGTTAGGCATCTTAAGTGGGAAGTGATAGATATCACCCCCAGTGACCATAATGCTATCGAGTTCGAGATACTACCAAACGGAAGATTCACAACATACCGGCCCCCTCCCAAAGCAGAAAAAATAACTACAATGTTGGACAAGCCAATGCTTGAGTACATGCTGGAAAATCTCAAACCACCTTCTGGCAATGCATCACAGCAAGCCAGAGCAATAGTTAGATTACTATCGGAAGCCTGTGATGCCGCTATGCCTAGGAAAGGCAAATGTAATGGAAGCCATCCCACCTTCTGATGGATCGCGGATATAGCAGAGTTAAGGAGGGAATACCTGAGCACAAGACGACAATAGCAGAGAGCGCAAAGGCGGGGAGGTAAATCATCCCCAGAACTCGAACTTGCCTACAAGGCAAAGAGAGACCGTCTACAAAAGGCTATACAGAAGAGTAAAACAGAAGCTTGGGGAGGAGCTAAACAACGACCCGTGGGGTTGTACAAAATAGTGACCAAGAAGCTCAAGGGAAGCCGTTGCCAAACTCCAACTTGCTAACGAGTTATGCTTAGCATTGTCAGGAACCTATTTCCACAAAGTGAAGAGAAAATCTGGGCATATATAACCACTAAAACGAATATCCACCTATAACCACAACGGAAGTGCTTGATGCAAGCAGAAAAATAAAAAAACAATAAAAAAACAATTAGTCATAAAAGAGGCTATAGCCGAACGTACCCATGTGTTCCAGTCGGTAATGAATACATGTATGACAGAGGGTGTCGTCCCAGACATCTGGAAACGACAACATTTGGTACTCCTACCCAAAGGCAATAAAGCACCAGGGCAACCATCGTCCTATACGCCGTTATGTATGCTGAACACCCTAGGTAAAGTACTCTAGCGTATCATATGCAAGCGACTCGAAGAATTTACTGAGACACCCACAGGCCTGCACAGCAACTAGTTCGCAGGTGTATGCAAGATTGCGCGCACTGCGATTGAAGGCGAACGGAGGTTAGGAGGATCTAAGAAATACTGTGCGATCACCACCATAGACATTAAAAATGCCTTTAACTCAGCAACGTGGTTGTCGTAGCTAAGACGCTGCAGCAAATAACAGAAAAGAGCAACACTACTATTGCTAATATAAGAGAGTGGATAAACTATGTGGGACTACAGCTTGCCAATAAAAAAACAGAGCTGGTACTTGTCAGAAGCAGAAAGAAGGTGGACACTCTCACGATCCGTGTAGGAACGCGAGAGATCGTATCCTCGCCCTCCATCTTCTAACTCTCCAAGACTAACTCCAAATATCTACCTCAAATATCCTTCTAGACCACAGACTTAATTTTAGGGATCATCTAAAATACGCAATGGACACAGAGGCTAAAACATGAACAGCCATAGCACCACTTTTGCCGAACATCGGAAGTCATAAACAACCCGCTAGGGAACTTCTCGCTACAGCCAGCAAGTAAATACTGTGGTACGCTGCCCCAGTGTGGGCCACGGCAACGAAACATAAATCCTATATCAGAGGAGCAAATCGGTGTACAGACCGAGGGTTTGTTGCGCATTCAGAACAGTGTCTGATGATGCCATCAACGTCCTAGCAAACTATCTGCCTATGGACATTGAACCCAAAGAACCCAACTAAATGCACCGTAAGTCATATAGATCACCCCCCCCCCCCTGGAGAGGGAGGAGAGCGGATCCATAGATACATGGCAGCAAAGATGACGGAGCTCCACGAAAGGCAGATGGACGTACGAGCTCATCACTGACATAAAGGAGTGGACAAAGCGTAAACATGGAACCCTGAACTACCACCTTACGCCAGGCCTCTTAGGACACGGGTGTTTCAATGAGTACTTTAAGTGCAAACATGCGCGGGATCCGTACTGCAGATTGTGCACAGATCAAATAGAGGATACGCTACACATTCTAACTGAATGCGTTCGATTTTCGCACCACAGAGAACATCTAGTGTCAGCTATAAGAGAACCGCTTACTCCCAGCAGTATAATGGAATACATGCTGAAAGGCGTAGAGGATTGGAACCTTGCAAACAGGATAATAGTGTAAATGATGATACGGGTCCGTAAGAAAGAAAAAAGACATAGAGACTAATTAGTCTTTTCTGGCGAAGTAATGCATCAATTGCTGGTTCCGCCATGTCGCAGAGGACCACAGTAGTCGGGCGCTCAAACCTAGCCGTGAGTAAGTCTAGCCTGCACGGTACAGTCGGAGAATCGTGCATGCTAGCAGCGCGGGCTACTACTATCTTTAGAAGGTAACCACCTCCCTGGCGTATCCAAAAAAAAAAGCACTGAACACAAAACTCCTAAACTCACAACGGTCATAGCAAGAATAATAAATAATTGAAACCACAACAATATACCATCCCCCAAAAACCACTAGACACTAAACCCGCCTGTCTTTTGCCCGATTCCCTAATAAACACGACACTCTGAATATATCAGAAAACTATTATTGGAAAAAAATTCAGAAGATGGTCTGTTTCACCCCGGATAGTACATGAGTCGTAAGACTAGACTGCATGAGGAGAACTATCACTCTAAGGAACTTGAAGTTCTCGCCGTAATAAGTGCACTAACCAAGTGGAGGGTGTACGTTTTAGGAACAAAAGTGATTATCGTAACAGATTGTAACGCTTTTGCTATGACAATCAAGAAAAAAGAAATACCGTTGAGAGTAACACGTTGGGCAGTGTTTTTACAAGATTTCGACTATGAAATAGAACATCGCTCAGGTACAAATTTGAGACACGTCGATGCACTAAGCCCTTGCTTGCACTGTCTTGCTTCATGTTGACTGAGAGTGTGATGCATCGCTTAAAAGCAGTATTGTGGAAGAAAAGGAATACAAAGACTTCTATATTGAAAATCAAATTTTATTTAAAGACCCAAATCGAGAGCTAATAGTAGTACCATCTCCAATAGAAGATGAAATAATCCAAATTGCGCACAGGCAGGGCCATTTTTCAGTAAACAAAACTCAAGATATTGTCGAAAAATCATATTATATTCCAAAGCTGAGAGATAAGGTAGTCCGTATAATAGACAGCTGCGTGGAGTGGATTATTATGAATGCCAAAATGGGAAAGAAGGGAGGCTTATTAACACCAATAGACTAAGGAGATAAACCCCTTTTAACCTTTCACATTGACCACGTAGGTCCGATGGAAACTACGAAAAAACGCTATAATCACATATTTGTCGTAGTAGATTCGTTTTCTAAATTCGTATGGTTGTATCCAACACGTAACACGGGTGTCGAAGTAGTAACCAATTATTTGGAGAAGCAAGCTGTTAATTTCGGATATCCAATAAAAGTTATATCGGATAGAGGTGCCGCATTTACGTCAAGCGCATTTGAGAAGTATTATGAGAAGCAGAACATACATCATTTGCTGTTAGCTACAGGAGTACCAAGGGGAAATGGCCAGGTTGAAAGAATACACAAGATAGTAATACCCATGCTTTCTAAATTTAGCCATAAGAATCCAAATAATTGGTACAATCACTTAGGTAGGATACAGCAGATAATCAACAATACCGCTCCAACCATCACAAAATGTTCCCCTTTCAGAAGCTTGACAGGATTAGAAATGCATACACAAGACGATATAGTGCTAAGTAAGTTGATAAAAGAAACTCTAATTGAATAATTAGAAATTGAACGAGAAAAAATGCGAAAAGAAGCTCTCGAAAAATAAAGATTTGTAGGAAGAAAGTAAAATTTCATTCTATAGTAAAAGGAAAAGTGGTAGGCATTATAAATTGAACGATTTGGTAGCCATCAAACGCACCAAGTATGGTTGTGGTCTAAAATTAAAAGGGAAGTACCTCGGACGTTACAAAATTATAAAAATTGGTAGACACGGCAGGTACAAGGTAGAAAAGGTCGGTGACATTAAAGGACCTTGTAAGACCTCCACTGTTACAGAATTCATGAAACCCTGGGCAGGTACATTCTGGACGAATGAAATGTCAGGAGAGCCGATTCTAGTAAGAGCGCAAGAGCGAGCATTGCGCAGTAACTGACGTCTAGTGAGAGAGTAATCAAAGCGCGCATTGAAACTACCTTGCTGTGGCTCGACTCCAGGCAGTCGCAGTGAGAGGTCCGTATTATAAGGTCGAACAAAATTTTGTGCAAACTAAATATTCTGTAAATGAAACACTCAGTAAATTAAATGTAGGCTGACTTCATAAACGCAACACTGAAAAGTAAGACTGCAAATGCATACTGTTCATAAACGGCATTGCTAAAAATAAGGCAATGCCGAGTGTTCATTAACGCCTGGCAATACTTTGCGATGCGCATCATTTCTCAAATTTGAGCATCATTACCATTTGTGATGCATTGCATTTTTACAAGTAATATTTTATTTTTTATTTAATTTAATTTAATATTGCAATAGTGTGAAAAAGTGGACTCACGAAAGGAAGAAGCTTCTTGTAGAAGTACGTTTGCGCATTGAAGGAGAATTTAGCGGGAAAAAAAGAAAAGGAATAAAATTTGAGAAAAAATAAGGCGGGTGATTAAGGAGATTCAAAGCATATTTCCCTTTTCAAAAGAAGAAATGATTAGGTGTTTCATAAATATAGTGGGCACATATAAGAGGATCAAGAAGCATAACAACACATCAGGTGAGGGTTCAACGAGTCGGGAATTTTTCGATGTATTAAACGAGGATTTTGGCAGCCGCAGTAGCGTTCAGGCGCCAGAAGAATTGGTACAAAGTTCACTTCAAAACTTGTGGCAGATTTAACAAGGGATGACCCGTTGACACCCAGAGATAGCCAGTCGACGATGAACTCACATAACACCACTCCAAGATTTTCAATAAAACGGAAACGATCCGAAGTTCTTGATTTTTTGAGCAAAGAATCTGAGGCAGATGCAAAAATGATGAAAAAACTCTTGGATATGGAGTCAGAAAAAATTTATTACAAACGAAACACACGACAAAGCAACATTGCGTTCATAAACGCCTGAAAATGTTTGCATTATTTGACAAAGCAGTGTTGCTTTGCAGCGTTGCTTTACATCGTATACACTATGTATTGCAGTGTTGCTACGCAGTGTTGCGTTTATAAAGTCAGCCATACTACCAAATAAATATTCTACATATATGTGTATTTGTTTAAATTTTGCCTCAAATATCTAATGGATCTTCAGGAAAAAACCTTAAACAATTTTAATATTTAATTTT
Source organism: Cacoxenus indagator (assembly GCA_035041755.1). Lineage (NCBI taxonomy): Eukaryota > Metazoa > Arthropoda > Insecta > Diptera > Drosophilidae > Cacoxenus > Cacoxenus indagator. Next base: position 20,033 of record JAWNKX010000910.1, on the reverse strand, counting down.
GTTAATGTTTAAATTTGATTATGTACATAATATTTGATGATAGATCATTTGGACGTTCGTTTCAAGATGCAGTTTGGATGTTGAAAAATAGAATGGAACGTTGAGAATCATTTTGAGTAGTTTATTTTGAGTAATTTGTATTTTTTTCAGTATTATATATTAATGGTAAAAAACATTTTTAATTCCTGTTTTAGAAATAATTATAAAACAATAACTCAACCATCAGAGCACAAGCCACAAAAAAAGATGGAAAAGACAGCCCAATGCGTTGAGTATTCATCATTATAGTGTTACTTCACAGTGAACAAGTGCGAATTTTCTGTAAAGTCGATGTTAATAACAGAAATGTAGAAGTACGCCATCTCGACGTTGCGGATAAAAAATTCCAAAAATATGTGAGAGAAATAGAACCTCTATATCTTATATATCTATATCTTATACTCTTTGGTAAATATAAACATTTTTCGCTCCAAACTATCGTCAAGAATACGCAATTGAGGATGATACATCGTACTTCGTTCTATAAAAAATAATTTCAACTCTTCTCACAAATATTTGGTGTGTCACTTTGATTTAGTATTTGATCGTGTGACCGACCCTTTTAGAAATAGAAACAATTGAAAGAAGGAGAGAGGATGAATGAGTGATCGTTAAAAGCGGTCAAAATTGGTTTAATTATTTGTGTATGCATGCGTTTTTGAGAACACCTAATGTGGGGCTTTCGAATGGGTGTTGCTTGTTGTTTTACAATTGCTGTTTCGGTTGTACTTGCCATAGTGTAACTACAACTAATCTCACTCAGCTCAGCTCACTCTTTCTCTCATTCGTTCACTCAGCAACAGTTACACAGGTTGCAATAAGTGAGAAATACGTATGTATATGTGTGTTTTTATATAATCCAAACAAATGCGAAGAAAAGAAAAAACAACGCTCTCGAGCAAAAATCAGTGGTAAATGAAGATTCTGTTGTGGTGGTTAAACGCTGCGCATTAAAATTTCTATTAAACAAGGAAGCAAGTAGAGTCCAATATACTTTTTTATCTCAGCGTATAGGTAACTCATTTAATTCATCTGCGATACATTGTTTTGTGCTACTTTCGTTCGCATGCACAAAGGGTGAACATCACAAATCCTCGTTTCAAAGTGCGGAAATTTCGCTAATAGTGAATTAAAAAAATATATAAATAAAGTAAAATTAAACGTCATTTTATATGGCAGTCTTTTTGTATTAAGATTATGGAGTTAATTGTAACGAAATATACAGGATAAATTAAAAGTATAGGTCAATTTTATATCACAGCTCATTTCGTGCCGTTCCTTTTGATAGTGCGTGTATGTAAGTAATAATTCCTATATCAGTGAAAATTTATTTTTAAAGTGAGTTTGAATCACCTAACATCTTTCTTTCTATGCTTTAAGAAACGCGTGTAACTTACTTTGGACGTGCGTTCAAAAGATATACGAAAATACATTGCGGGAGACTTAGTCAAAAACGATAAACAAGGCATAGGTGATCTACGATCCAAATTACACATACACATACTATCAAAAGAAACTGGACGAAATAAACTCTGACATAAAATGTACCTACACTTTTAATTGTATAATGTATATTTCGTTACAATTAACTTAAGTGATCTTCATTCAGAGAATTTATAATAAAAGAAAGACTTCTCTAAAAAATTGCGTTTCATTTGTTTCGTTATCACTATTAGTTAGCTAATTGCACAATTTCAAAGTTGTACTTTGCATCTGCACGAAATAAGCTATGATACTCTGTATGTGTGGCGTTGAGATAGTGGTGGTGAAATTAAAAGTGGTGGAAGTGCTTAGCCACACAGGCAATCACAAAAGATGACAAATTATTCTATAGCTTTTTCTTATAAATGCTCATTCGCGCTTTTTGATGAATGCCACCACATCGTTAATTTAGCACTTTATAAAGCGTGGAGTACTTTAGGGAAATTAAGTTTACTGAACATTAATCAAACGCGCTATCCACAGGAGAAAATCATCAGTCAGCAAGTGCCATTAGAATGCAAAAGAAATCCTGCCTTCCATTACTAACATTAGTTGTAATAGTTGAATGCTTAGCCTATGGCCATGCCTACTCGGCGCTGGAGGATGTGCGTCTTATAGCAGAGTATAAGCGCCAAATGCAACAGGATCACGCTAAAGTAGCTCGGACACTCGTGCATCAGGCCAATTGGGCCTCGGTGGGCACAATATCGACTAATGAATATGTCTTGGGATATCCCATGGTCAACATAATATCGATTGATGATAGTGATGGCAATGGTGATGCGACAGGACACATACGCTTTCTACTAACAGATTTGGATTTTACCGGACCCGATTGGCGTAATTCGAATAGGGTGACCTTTTTGCTAACCGATGAGCAACCGTTAAACTGTAAGCATGCTGGCAAAGATCCAATGGAGCCGACCTGTGCGCGTACCATCATCAGTGGGAAAGTGAGAGAGGTGGGTTTAATTTATATATTATTATTGTTATTATTTTTGCCTTAACTTGTGTATAAAAATTAAACTGCCATTAATGTATTCCATATTTAGCTTGACAAGAAGTCGAAGACCTACCCCATAGCATTGGCCGCCTTTAAATCCCGTCATCCTGCAGCGGACAAATGGTTGATGGCTCATACCTTTTATCTTTGTGAATTGGTCATTGAGCATATATTTGTTCTGGACTTCTATGGTGGTCCGCACAAGGTCACGCCTGCCGAATATTACGCCGCAAAACTTTGAGCTGTGAGGATGCCCGGTTATTGGCCAATTGTATAAACCATGTTTTATCAATAGCTATGCGCATAGTTTTTCGTTTAGCAAGACCATTATTAGTTTTAGAAACACAATTACTCTAAAACTTTATTTTAGACTAACCTTACCATCTCCAACTCATTTGACTTAAAATGGGAAACTGTAGTTTTTCATACAGTGTGAAAGTGGTTCTTTTATTTTATTTAAGAGATCTCTTTTTTATGTAGTTAAGAAAAATGTGTTTTTATGTTCGAATTATGGTGCCATTTCACAAATAAATAAAACTCAAATGTAATCTCTCTTTGTATTGACCACAAATCAAACAAGTGCAACGTTACTAAGAACGCTGAACGAGCCAACGCTTTGGACTAAGAGGTTTTAAGGTCCATAGCTTGGTTAGAATAATTTATTTATTTATTTAATAAGGTTAATAAAGCTTACAACGCTAAGATTAACCTAATGGGGAGGGGGCGTTGGCTGCTGTGGCCTTCGGCCCGGTAGTGGTGTAGGGTTGTTATATTATATAATTATTACAGTATAAATATAATATGTATAATATTACAGTATTTATTATTCTTGCTATGACCGTTGTGAGTTTAGGAGTTTTGTGTTCAGTGCTTTTTTTTTTGGATACGCCAGGGAGGTGGTTACCTTCTAAAGATAGTAGTAGCCCGCGCTGCTAGCATGCACGATTCGCCGACTGTACCGTGCAGGCTAGACTTACTCACGGCTAGGTTTGAGCGCCCGACTACTGTGGTCCTCTGCGACATGGCGGAACCAGCAATTGATGCATTACTTCGCCAGAAAAGACTAATTAGTCTCTATGTCTTTTTTCTTTCTTACGGACCCGTATCATCATTTACACTATTATCCTGTTTGCAAGGTTCCAATCCTCTACGCCTTTCAGCATGTATTCCATTATACTGCTGGGAGTAAGCGGTTCTCTTATAGCTGACACTAGATGTTCTCTGTGGTGCGAAAATCGAACGCATTCAGTTAGAATGTGTAGCGTATCCTCTATTTGATCTGTGCACAATCTGCAGTACGGATCCCGCGCATGTTTGCACTTAAAGTACTCATTGAAACACCCGTGTCCTAAGAGGCCTGGCGTAAGGTGGTAGTTCAGGGTTCCATGTTTACGCTTTGTCCACTCCTTTATGTCAGTGATGAGCTCGTACGTCCATCTGCCTCTCGTGGAGCTCCGTCATCTTTGCTGCCATGTATCTATGGATCCGCTCTCCTCCCTCTCCAGGGGGGGGGGGGGGTGATCTATATGACTTACGGTGCATTTAGTTGGGTTCTTTGGGTTCAATGTCCATAGGCAGATAGTTTGCTAGGACGTTGATGGCATCATCAGACACTGTTCTGAATGCGCAACAAACCCTAAGAGAGCTTAGTCTGTACACCGATTTGCTCCTCTGATATAGGATTTATGTTTCGTTGCCGTGGCCCACACTGGGGCAGCGTACCACAGTATTTACTTGCTGGCTGTAGCGAGAAGTTCCCTAGCGGGTTGTTTATGACTTCCGATGTTCGGCAAAAGTGGTGCTATGGCTGTTCATGTTTTAGCCTCTGTGTCCATTGCGTATTTTAGATGATCCCTAAAATTAAGTCTGTGGTCTAGAAGGATATTTGAGGTAGATATTTGGAGTTAGTCTTGGAGAGTTAGAAGATGGAGGGCGAGGATACGATCTCTCGCGTTCCTACACGGATCGTGAGAGTGTCCATCTTCTTTCTGCTTCTGACAAGTACCAGCTCTGTTTTTTTATTGGCAAGCTGTAGTCCCACATAGTTTATCCACTCTCTTATATTAGCAATAGTAGTGTTGCTCTTTTCTGTTATTTGCTGCAGCGTCTTAGCTACGACAACCACGTTGCTGAGTTAAAGGCATTTTTAATGTCTATGGTGGTGATCGCACAGTATTTCTTAGATCCTCCTAACCTCCGTTCGCCTTCAATCGCAGTGCGCGCAATCTTGCATACACCTGCGATCGCGTCAATTTTAGTTCGGTTTTTCCGGAAAGCGAACTAGTTGCTGTGCAGGCCTGTGGGTGTCTCAGTAAATTCTTCGAGTCGCTTGCATATGATACGCTAGAGTACTTTACCTAGGGTGTTCAGCATACATAACGGCGTATAGGACGATGGTTGCCCTGGTGGTTTATTGCCTTTGGGTAGGAGTACCAAATGTTGTCGTTTCCAGATGTCTGGGACGACACCCTCTGTCATACATGTATTCATTACCGACTGGAATACATGGGTATGTTCGGCTATAGCCTCTTTTATGACTAATTGTTTTTTTTATTGTTTTTTTATTTTTCTGCTTGCATCAAGCACTTCCGTTGTGGTTATAGGTGGATATTCCTTTTAGTGGTTATATATGCCCAGATTTTCTCTTCACTTTGTGGAAATAGGTTCCTGACTATGCTAAGCATAACTCGTTAGCAAGTTGGAGTTTGGCAACGGCTTCCCTTGAGCTTCTTGGTCACTATTTTGTACAACCCCACGGGTCGTTGTTTAGCTCCTCCCTAAGCTTCTGTTTTACTCTTCTGTATAGCCTTTTGTAGACGGTCTCTCTTTGCCTTGTAGGCAAGTTCGAGTTCTGGGGATGATTTACCTCCCCGCCTTTGCGCTCTCTGCTATTGTCGTCTTGTGCTCAGGTATTCCCTCCTTAACTCTGCTATATCCGCGATCCATCAGAAGGTGGGATGGCTTCCATTACATTTGCCTTTCCTAGGCATAGCGGCATCACAGGCTTCCGATAGTAATCTAACTATTGCTCTGGCTTGCTGTGATGCATTGCCAGAAGGTGGTTTGAGATTTTCCAGCATGTACTCAAGCATTGGCTTGTCCAACATTGTAGTTATCTTTTCTGCTTTGGGAGGGGGCCGGTATGTTGTGAATCTTCCGTTTGGTAGTATCTCGAACTCGATAGCATTATGGTCACTGGGGGTGATGTCTATCACTTCCCACTTAAGATGCCTAACTAGGGACCTACTGGCCAACGTAAGGTCGATGCAGGATTCGCCTTGTTCATTGCTGAAGGTTGGGTCATTTCATTTAGTAATGTCGTTCCCCTTGCATTAGTCCTTCTGCTTCCCATTTCTCCTGCTCAGGCGTTAAAGTCTCCCGCGATTATAAGGGGGGATTTTCCACGGGCATTTCAAATCAGTTCCTCCAGGAAGTCGCTAAAGGTGTGCAGGTCATCTCTTGGTGGTGCATAACAACTGCAATCCTCTATTGGGTAATGGCATCAAGTCCCCTCCAGTGGTGTCTGCTACCCAGTTGATATCAAGAATATGTGCTGAGTAAGATTCGCTAATTATTAGGATGTCGTGTTGCATCAGATCCTGTGCTGCTCTGCATTGATTAAGATTTATTTGTATAAGCTTAACCATTGTTGTTGCTTGGTTTCAGCGCACTTTTGTAGTTCTGGCAGCGATAGCATCCAGTAGGATGGTCGTTGCCTTCACCCTCACAGAGCGAGTACTTTGGAGGTTCATTAAAGTTCCTTGCTAAGTGCCCTTTCCCTCCACATCTTAAGCATTCCACTGTTCGGTCTATGGTACTTTTACACAGTCGTGCGACATGTCCGAAGTTCAGGCATCTATAACACCATTTTGTCGTATTCGGCAGCGTACCCATCCAGCCCGTAGGTCGCCAGCGCTCAGGAGTTGTGTCGCCTCAGCCATCGGCAGGTTGATTATGGCCGGCTGTGTTCCATTTCTTAGTTTCCTAAGAGATTTGAAGAGGTGTTTATGGTAGCTAGGTCAGGCAACTGCGTCATAATTGCCTCTCGGTCTTCTTCTGGTGTTGTGACTTCATCTAGGTCCCAGAATTCTGTTAGGAGAGAGTTTTCACACTTGCTTTGTTCTCTAGTGCTACTATTAGCGTTTGTTTATAGTCACTAGCTCTGACTTCATTCCTCCTTTTTAGCTCTATAAGTAGGTCTCCCTTCACGGTTTTCCGTATTTTGCTCATTCTTGTATTTCGGGCTTTCGCTTCAACTTCTTGAGGAGGTCGGCATAGGATTCGTCCTTTTCTTTTGAGATGACAATCTCATCGGGATGTTTTCGCACTGTATTTTTTCCCTGGGTTATTTTGGTTAGGGCTTTTCATTCTTCCTTTTTTCTTAAGTACCTCGTTCCACTCATTCTCCTTAGGTATGGTTTTTGTGGCCCCGCTATTGCCTTGGGGGGCCTGCTCAGATAGTACGCCCGGCTTGTGCTTCTCTCTACTTGTCTGCATAGCGTTCTTAGGTGTTCTAAGGTTGGGCGTATTGTTATGCGACTCTCTCCGGGAGTGAATCGCAGTTTGCAACGCCACTTGGGCTTGTCTTCTAACTGGAATAGACGCTTTCTCCGTCTGGGTAGACCCTACTTTATAGTAGAGAATTGTGCCAAACTAGGCGTTGCTGGGGCGCTCTTGCTCTCACGTTCCTCTTGTTCCTCGGCGTGGATTGATCTCTGTTGTGGCACGGGTGCATCACACAGGTCCCCTGCCTCCCTCGCAATTTTGGCTGTTTCGCCCACCATGCTCTTCATGGGTATTGTACGCCCATTAACTCTATCAGTTCTGAGATCTTTGCGTTTATGATCCCTAGTGCAGTTTTCACGGCTATGTCGCCACTGGGCAGGGGGTCCCTCCTTTCAAAGTCGAAGGCGTAGGTTGCTGGGCGGCCTCGAAGCTGGGGGTGATCGCGCTATTTTTGGGCGCTTTGCAGTGGCGTCTGCGGATTTTAGTGTTGGTGTGGGCTGGATGTTTTCTGGGTTGTCTCTAGCCCTTACCGTCTTTCGTGTGATGAGTGTTGTTTTATGTATTTGTAAATAGGGGTGTCTGTGGAATTTAGTAGTGTTTTGTACATTTTAGATAGGATGTTATCTCTTTTTGTTTGTAGGTGTGTTAGTTTCATATAGCATGTTGTTGATTGATGTGGAGCAGGGTGCTCCTAAAGAAAGCCGGATTGCCGTATTAAGTTGGCGTTTAATTTATTAAGGGTAGATTTTTGCTTGTGTCCATATATGAATAGGGCATAATCAATTTTTGGGATTAAGGGTTGGCTGTGGTTATGTTTAAGAGTATGTGTTTGTTGCTGTTGAATTTCTTGCTGGCCAAGCAAATTATTATATTGAATTTGTAAGCACACACAATCTGGCAGCCCGACAAAGTGGTGACTTTGTTCTTCTTGCGTGGTGAGATGAAACGATTATTCTGCTCGAGTGGTGAAGGACAGTCGGAAACGGAGGATGGCGAAAACGAAATGTTCGAAGTCACTAGCGGAGAATAGATTTAAATGTTTACTTTAAAAATTACTACATATATCGGTCTTAAACCCATAATAAATAACGCCTAAATTAAGACAGTTTAATCCAGAAATGTTATTGTCTTTCAAATTTTTGATTTAAGGCAGTTATAAGTGTTTTGATGTATGTGTCCCACTTATACTTGTTGTTAATGATTAGGCCGAGGATTTTTGCTGCGGAGATTGTCGGGATTTGCCGGGACATGTTGTTGCATGAGATGTTGCACATGCAGTTGTGTTTGCGGCATATATGTAGTTGTTGGCATTTTTGCAATCATAGGGATGCACCTGAGTATGTGCACCAGCGTTGTATGTTTTGGAAAAGGGTGCTAGACGCCCTTCACAGAAATTGATAATTAGAAAGAATTCGCCTACATACGCACTGAAGTGGATTTCTTTGTGTAAACCAATTATAGTGGCTAATTTTTTGTAGTCTATAAGAAACAGTATAACGGATATTGGATATCCCTGTGTGATGCCGTTTTTAAGGGGGTAGGCCTTGAAGGTTTGATTCCCAACTTGTACTGTGATTTTCCTGTTTGACATAAAGTTTTGTATGTAGTTAATAATTTTGGCCCAATCTTCCAACAGAGTAATTGGTCTATGATGGTGTGAACGTCTACTCTATCGAACGCCCTTGAGAAATCAAGCGTGATGAGAGAGGTGTGTTTTTTGGAAGATAACGATCAGGTTATAAGAAGGTCTGAGAAAAACAGACTTTCTGCAACCGATTTGCCACGTTTAAATCCGAATTGGTTAGGATTCACCAGAATGTTTTTGATTACGAACCACCTTACCTTGCGAAGATGATTTTGTCTAGATGTTTTTGCTAGGCAGCAGTTTAAGCAGATGGGTCGGTATGAAGGTATTTCTGTTTTGTTTGCTTTTGGTTTTAATATGGGAATGATGCTGGTTTTATACGATTGGGGTATGATGTTGTTGAAAATGTTGTTGAAGAATTCAATTATTCTGGATTTTGTCGATTGTGAGCTGCTTTTGATCATGGGATATGAGATTCTGTTAAATCCTGGGGTTGATTCTTTAAGTGATTATAGAGCCGAGTTTAGTTCGATTAGGGTTACATCCTTTCATAATGTTTGTGCAGTGTTTGTGGTTGTGTAGTGGATATGTTTAATTTTTTTTTTTTTTAATTAGATTATAACATTTATCGCAGTAAACTGCATAACATATTTGTCGGATTAAAAAAAAAATAATGACGAAAAAAATTTAACTTATACTAAATTAAAAATTATGCAAATTGCGCCGAAAAGGCAATGATATAGAAGGCTGATTCCTTCTTAGGGAGAGATCATGTGGGTGTAGCCTTTTCAGTCTACGCCTTGTTAAGATGCGGATGAGGGAGGACGCCGGCGGGTTTGGATGCGATAAAAGTCTGTAGCTGTGAAAATTAATCACCTCCATAACAGTTGGCACGGCAAGATCCCTGTACAGCGTGGTGTTGCGGACGTACCAATAGGGCGCCCGTAAATCTTCTGAGAGCCTTGCTCTGACACGCCTGCACTCTTCTGATGTTGTAGGCAGCAGTAGTGCCCCAAATTTGTATGGCGTAGCACCAAGCAGGTGCCACTACTTGCAGATAGATGAGCCTTTTATTAGTTAAAGATAACTTATTCGATGGGCGGAGAAGCCACTCCAGTTTCTTGAGCTTTTGGTAGCAGCGCGCTGTAACTACCTTAATGTGTGCACTCCAGGTAAGACGCTTATCCAGGATCAGACTGAGATACCGGATTTGCTCCATTTGCGGAATGATGCTTGTGTTGTAAGTCACAACTGGACAGACGCCTTGCCTTAATGTGAAGGTGCAGTGAGCTGATTTCTCAGAGTTTATGACTATATTCCAGCGCCTGGCCCATGAGTGGAATCTATCCAGTAGCTGGACAATTTCTTCACAGCTTCGTTCAGAGAGGAAGAGTTGAATATAACTGCCGTATCGTACGCGTAAGTATCAATTATCGAATGCTCATCTCTAGTTGTAGGCATATCAGACGTATATAAAGAGTAGTGGACCGGAGCTAAGACGCTCCCCTGCGGGCCACCGGCTCTCATGTGCCTGATGGTAGAAATTTTGTCTCTTACCACCAGAGAAGGTTCGTCGTAGAAGAAAGCTTCGCATTAGTAAAAACTGTTTGCCAGGCAGGAGTACTTTTAATTTATGCAGAAATCCATCGGTCCACACCCTATCGAATGCTTGTTTGACGTCTAGGAAGACTGCAGAGGAATACTGTTTCATCTCAAACGCAGTAAGTATGTGATTAACGACTCGCTGCAGTTGTTCGGGCGTGCCATGCTGTGATCTAAATCCAAATTGGTGATCAGGAATGGCTTCTTGAGCACCCCGTACTGCCAACAATTTGGTCAAATATATTCTTTCAAAAATTTTGGAAAAAAGGGGTTATGGGCCTATATGATGTGACAAGGTTCTCCGGAGTACCAGGCTTAGGTGTCATGGATATGGCAGATCCGCAGCATGCTGTTGAACAGCAACGTTAGGAACAACATTCCCGTCCAAGGGAGGGCTTTCGCCGCCTTGTTGTCAATATGGTCATGTCCAAGACTCTACTTAGATTTCAGTCTTTGAATTTGAGTCACAACCTCTTCAGGGGTGACATGTTTAGTTGGACTGTGGTCTAAGATACACCTCAATGGGACTTCAGCTGTTTCTCAACGTCTCCAGGGTCAGCCAGGCTAAAAGGCGTGAACCGGCTATCCAACTCATTAGCAAATGCTTTTGCTTTCTCGGTCTCCATACGCAGCCACTGGTTTAGAGGCCCACGGATTAGAGCATGTCTGTGAGGCTGTTGTTTGTTGCACTTGGTGGCACGCCATAAACCGAAGCCAGAATTTTTCATTCGATCCGCATTCGTCAACAGATTGTTAAAATGTTCCGATCGCACAGCTTGCATTACATTTCTCAGTTCTCGGGCAGCTCTCCTCCATGCAGCCTTGTTAATTTCATCCCGTGATCTCATATAGCAACGTTGTAGCCTGCGTTTATATTTCACCAACTCCAGAACCTCAGGTGTTAGGAGAGCCTGAGGTGGGTAGGGTGAACAAGGGAATCGGTATGAAGAGGCTAATTCGGCGGACTCATGAATCGATGTTTGGCTTCCCAATCCCCTCCGACTAAGAATTTAGGTCCGAGTTGATTGAAGAAGGTTTCGAATTGCTGCTCTGATATTTGGGGTCCTGGAGCACATTAAATGGCTGCGATGACCAGGATGCCTTGAGTTGTGTAAATACTGACAGAGACACTTAGAATTGAGTCAGACCGAATGGTTTCCAGCGGATGGTGACGTAGGGATGACCGGACGGGTAAAGCGGCGCCCCCTCGCATACGGTTATCATCCGGATGATTAGCAGAATAGATTTCATATCACTGAAATGAAACATGACATCAATCAATTGACCGCCATGAACACTTGTAACTCATTTCTGTGATTAAGGACGCCGTCAGCGTTCCATATGGCGAGGTTCATGTGTGGTCTGCTCATTTTTTAGACAATATGGCGGCGAGCATCTCCATCATCATGGTCTGCATCTCAATCAGGCGATCAATTTTCTCGTTAAGACTGTCCAGGCGGGAGACCACAACCGACAGTTGGACGACCTGTTCAGGAGATGGGAATGATTGGGTATTATCTATGCTGAGCGAGGGATAATTATGACAATTCGATCCATTATTGCCAACAGGTTGAGGGAATGCAATTTGACGTTGACTTGATAACGGATGAGACTTTTGACGACTCTGAGGTAGAGATGTCTTGCTTGGTAACTGTTGTGGCTCGGAGTGAGGTTGAATAGGTAGTTGGACTGATTTTTGTTGTTGCTGACGTAGCTTCTGCTGCTCATGTAGGAGTTTCTGTTGTGCCGGTTGGTGATACACCGATTTCTTAAATACATCAGCGTACGACACCCCGTCAACAATCTTGTTAGGCACAGAATTGTGGCCAGATATCTCAAGGTGTTGAGAGGCGCTTGATGCAGGGCGTCTTGCCGGGACTCTACTGGCAATCGCTTCCTTGTATTTAATGCAGCCTTTATAATTCGCAGTGTGCTCCTCGCCGAAAAGTAAGCATGTAGGTGGCTTATCAATTGTTTTGGTGCAAGAAGTTGTTGCGTGAGCTTCGCTATATTTGACGCACTTAAATTGTTTGCGACAGTACCTCTTAGTATGCGAGAACTCCTGGCAGCGATGGCATTGAGGTACATCTTTGAACGGATGAGGCGGCTCGATTTTAACTATTTGACGGCAAAGCCTCGTTATATCATAAGCCCCTTTGTTGCTGGCGTTGGGCTCAAGGTCCACAAAAAACAGGTTGAGCGGATGACCATCAGCTCTGCTTTTTGGGTCGTACACGTTGCGTACAGAATGACCTTTGTTGGCAAGTTCTCGTTTAATATTCTCGACGAGGGTTGAGTGGTGAAAGCCGCGAATAACAATCCTGTATGCCCTTTCATCTTTTAACTGATATGAATGGAACGTAATATTTAGCAGCTCAAGATGGCGTATAATACTACGATAGGCACCACTGGTGGAGGGCAGGATTCTCAGACCCTCTTTAGGAGATGCCTTGAGCATGTATGATTCGGGTTCGGTCACAGTGTCAAGGTTGGCTAACAAACCGTTAATGTTTGTGGTGCCGACAATGAAAATGGGTGGTGGCTTCGGAGATTTGTTATGAATCCTTGAATCAGCTCGATTATTTAAAATAGGAGTATGAGTAGTGGTCTCAGGCCGACTGGTCATAGTAGCAGTTTCATTGGCGTTTACAGTTTCCAGAGAAGGTGTTTCGCTCTTATTGGTACACACTTCTTCAAATCGCTACTAAGTGGTGCGAATCGATTTGCATCCAAAAGTTGTTCTTTGCTAACTTTTTCAATACTTGTCTGTTTTGACGAACTTGGTTAACGCTACTTTTTTATACGGTTACTTGATGAGGGTGCCGAAAACCACTCCAACAACGGAGCAGTTTTGTTCGATGTCAATGTTTGTTTTGATGTCAGTGGGAGGAAGGCTATGGTTTTTGATGATAGTGGCACTGTGGTCCGCCTGGACATACATGTAGGAGCGACCAGCAGTGCAAATTGGAGGAAACATCAAATAAGCGCTTTCCAAAGATTTGTGAAAATTTATTTATTTATTTTTTTCCTTTATAACTTTACTTCACGTGTTTGACGCTAGAAGCAGATCTGGATATGTTTCGGTGTGTATTTGTCTTTTATGAATTGTGTGTCAAAATTGTTGTCTTCAGATCGGTTAGACCAGTGCTGTGCATATAAGTCTGTTATTATGATTGGGTTTGTGTGAGTTGTGTTGTTGGGTGTGTGTGTGATGCAATAGATTGCTTTGTTGGACTTGAGTCCACAAAACCGGCTTATGTTGGCCCAAATTTTGGTGGTGGGTGTGGTTGGTTGTACAGTTGACGTAAATGAGATGGAAGCTTATTTTTTGGATCGTATAAGTTCCCTACTGATGTGATGTTTGGAAAAGTTATGGAAAAGTGTGCGGTTCCAAATTATTTTGTTTAGGTTGGCGACTTCTTTGTTTATATTCGAACTCATTGGAATTCTGTGGTTAATTTCATTAGTTAGTTTTTAAAAGAAACTCCAGTTAGCTTCTTTTGTTTTAAAATATTGCTGGCTAAAGTTGTTTTGACGGGATGGGGGAAGACTGTCATTAAAATTGGAAATCACTCCCGCAAAGGTCGTCGAATAATTCCCATTTTGTGTATGGTTACAGTTGAGGTGGGCAGAGGGATAAGTATATGTGGGTGAATGTATTATGGGTTGGGGACGTATCGTTGAGAAGGATTAGTTTGGATCATTGAATATATTTTGCTAAAATTTTTCCTTTTTTGTTATATTGTGGGAGCCCAGGCGGAGTGCTAGCTGTTGAAGTCACCGAAAATGATAGAAGTGGTGATGTATTTTGAATGTATTTTCTAGTTCCATAAGAGAGAAATTTTTGGAGGGCTGAATGTATGCTGAGACAACCACAATATCTTGTTTGGATTGCATTTCATTATGTTGTATTGATTTGTGTCATTGTTTAAGCAACTCTCATTGCGATCGGTTGTGTTAATATTCTTTGCGTTTCGTTGATTACGTTTGTCTTGAGCATAATCTCACAACAACACCATTGTGGCTCTTTGGTATTCTAATAAAGAGAATAGTAATAATAACAGTTCAATAAGGAATTCACGGACTCTTTGTTGTAATGCTTCGCTGCCATTACAACAAAAAATGACTGGCCTAAAGAAAACTGCTGGCGTGAATAAAGTCGCCAACGCTGTCAAAAATAATGCTGGTGAAATAAAAAATAATTATGTGAACTACTTTCGTCCACTACAAACATTAACTGACGAAAAGGAAATGAAATGGCAACAGGTGATTGTTCCGATGATGAACCGGTTGAGAAAACCAACAACAAGGAACTTATTGCTCCTATTACTGTCCTAAAAAAGGGCTCTAAATTTGTTCATGAACTTTTAAAGGGACTAAATATTAATGACTACCTCATTAAAACTATATCTATTGGATAAAAATATTCCTGAACAGCACGACGGCGTATCATGTTGCCTGCAATGAACTAAAAAAACAAAATATCGAGTTTTACTTGTACGAAACTAAAAGCACCAAACCATACAAAGCGGTAGTCTCTGGTTTGGAAAAAATTCTTAACGATAATCTCAAAAAATTCCTGAATAATTCAGGTTTGAAATGTATAGCTGTAAAAACAGTACATAAAAAGACTGGAGGTGGTTACGAAATACTGCTCTATGTAGTCTACTTGGAAAACAGGTCAATAACACTGCAGCAATTTAAAAAAGACATGCTCTTGTTGGTAAGCATACGCCTCCACATGACTCTCCAAAAACAACAAGCTCACCTAATATTTTTATACCGGATGAAAGTAACGATGGAACTTATAACAAAACTAAGAAACTGTGCTACAAAATTAGAGTATTTTAATGTAATCGCACAATTATGTATGTCTATATGCTATTAAGTATGTCTACACTAACAAATAATATAGCAAATCCTCATAATATTATGGCATGGAATGCTTGTGCCATTCGAAACAAAAATGTCGAGTTCTTCAATTTCTTGAACATACAGAACGTACATATTAGTTTAGTTAGCGAAACCTGGCTAAGGCACAGCGATACCTTTGCATCTCCCAGTTAGCCTAAGAGCTAACTACATTGGGGAACAAACCAATACGAGCTGTCCTTGACTGAAAATTTTGCTGTTATATATCCCATTGATCCCACTTATATCCCATCCTCTGATAAAGCAAAACCCTCTACTCTAAATATGTTCCTTTCTAATTCACTAAACATTATTTCTACTCTACTCACCTGTAATGACTTATCATGTGATCATCTACCAGTATTAGTAAATGTCACTTCTAACGTCTGCCTAAAAAATAAAACATTTCAAAATTTTGCTAAAGCAAACTGGAATCTTTTTAAACGCCAACTTACCAATAATTTTCATTAAACTCTTAATATTAACTTGCATCCAACCAGAGACCAAGTTGACGAAATGATTGATAAACTCAAAACTAAAATAAATGATGCTATCTATAAGGCTGTTCCTAAGCACCCGATAAAGTACTTCAGCACCCAACTCCCAAATCATGTTCTTGAGCAGTTCAAAGTCCATAATATGACACAATGGTACAGAACACGATTGCCAATCCTCAAAGTGCCACTCGTTCATTTTAACCATCTTATTAGTTCTGAATTCCTTATACACAACAACAACTGCTGGAACACTAAACTTGCTAAACTAGACAAACATTCTAAGCCTTTTTGGAAAATAACCAAAATAATTAAGAACAAATCACAGTTCATTCCTTGTTTAAACTATCTTAACGAATCATAAACGACTTGTGAACAAAAAGCCGACATATTAAGTAACGTTTTCGAGGAAAAGCACAAACTTACTCGAGCGCTATCTGATTCAAGTACAATATCTTTAGTCAATGACTCCATAAGTATGATCGATTCTACACGTGGGCAGAACTTGAGCTTTCCATAAATTACAACTTCCGATGTAGTTTGTGTTATTTAATCGATTCAAATAAATAAATCGCCAGGTATTGACTGCATTCCAAATACATGCATCAAAAACCTACCAAAGAAAGCAGTTGAATATGTTAGTAGAATATTCAATGCATGCCTTAGCTTAGGTTATTTTCCTTACTCGTGGAAAGTGGCTAAAATCATCCCCATTCATACCGGAAAAACCGCTTGACTCACCAAATAGCTATCGCCCAATTAGTTTGCTAAGTGGCTTAACCAAAATTTTTGAAAAAAATATAAAAGTTAGGCTTACTTCTCAATTTAATGCAAATCATATCTTGCCCAGTGATCAATATGGCTTCAGAGTCCAACTTAGCTGCATTCACCCACTTCTTAAACTAAAGAGATTTTTTAAGGATAACCTCCAAAATAAAGTGTCTGTTGGTATGGTCAGCCTTGACATTGAAGCTGCATTTGATACAGTATGGCATAATGGACTAATCCATGTCCATCAACACTCTTTTATACTTAACAAAAATACTCCAAAGTTTCCTTGCTGATAGATATTTTCATACTGTTGTAAATGGGACACAATGAAATCTAACACCTGTATATGCTGGTTTTCCCTAAGACTCTGTCCTTGGGCCCACTCTATACAACACATTTACATATGACATACCACATTTTGAAAACTGTGTCATGTCCCTGTTTGCAGATGATACGGCCGTTTACTTTGTATCGAATACTTTTATAGATATACATAGAAACTTACAAAATGCTTTAATTGTAGTAGCTGCTTATTACAAAAAATGGAAAATCAAACTAAACTGTAAAAAAACGAACTCCATTTTCTTTACAAGAAAGCGCAAGCCTTGCTTTTTACCCAACGCTAACCTTGTCATTGACAACGTGTGCATACAATGGGAATCTGGTGTACGATATCTAGGTCTCTTCCTTGACACAAAATTGAACTTTAATTTTCATATAAGGAAAACAATTAATAAAGTCAACAAAGCAATTAGAATTCTATACCCGTTCATAAACCGCAAGTCAAAACTATCGTCACACAATAAATTTATAATTAATAAATCCATATTTGTGCCAATACTGCTCTATGGATCATTAGCCTGGGGTGATTGTGCGCAAACCCATCGGAAAAAACTACAAGTGATCCAAAACAAACTTCTGAAGATGATTCTTAATTAATTAAATTGCATTTCTTCTTCTCCACTGTCTGCTTGCATGAGATAGCTGAAATAAGCACTATTGATCAAATGATAGCCAAATTAAATTCCAATTATTATCAATACAATAACTCTGTAAACCAACATTAAAAAACATTAATGTACTCCACTTAAGTGCTTTTAGGTACATTTTACTTATATAAATAAAAAAAATAAAAATAAAAATAAAATAAAAAGAACTTCAAATTTAGTTTGCCAAGGCCAGTACTCGCAAAACTAACTAGTGTTAGTTTGACAGAGCACCAGTCCCCTAGTCATAAGTTCTACTTCCTAAGCACTATAATTTCAAAGGTTTTTCTTTTCCCATTTTCCTTGTAAATATTAAGTATTGTTATAAAATATTAGATCAAAAATGTAACATTTCAGTAGTATGGAAATCTATGCCAAACTCTGTATATTTAGATTAAGTAGTATAAGTGTTATTGTAAATTAAGGGATCGTAAATAAATAAATATTGATTTGTATATCAAAACGCGACTCCGCCTGTTGTTTGCTACGTTAGTAATTAGAGTGTAGTCCATAGGTATGGGGATGTTGTTGTTAGTAGTGTTTTTTGAAGTGTTGTTATTTGTAGAGATTGTTGTTTTATTGTGGTTAAAAGTTCGCTGTAGTTGTTTGTATATCCTTTGATGTTCCATTGGATAATTTTAAGAAGCATTATAGTGGAGTAAAATTAAAGTTTAGTTTTGTGGGGGAATTGGTTTATTTGAGGTTTACTACAGTGAACGAAGGGTTGTGTTGGAGGAGGGGGTTGCCTCCGGATGACTGACGGTGTGTCGGGGATAAGGAATCCCAATGTGTTGAAAGATCCCTGAAGGGTGCGACACGCCAGCCAGGCGGAGGCAAATTGTTTTGGTTGTTGTTATATTATTATTCCATTAAATCAGAACTGTCGTAGTCTTCTATGACAGCCTGAGAGTTGTGTTTATCTTGTTTAGTGTTGGATCTTAATTTTCTAAATGTTCGTTTCGGTGTATTGCGCGGGAGTATTTTTATTTTTGATTGGTTTGGCTGGTTAGATTTGTTACTTAGTTTATCTGCTAGGGATGTGGTTGGCTTAGGGTCGGTTATGAGGTCGCTTATGTCTTCGTAGGTTATTAGATTTCGTTCCTTTGTGGCTGTGTTAATGATCGGTGTTAGTTGTAGCTGTTTATGTTGTTTGATATAGACTGGGCATCTTGTGTCGATGGATGCGTAGTTATTGTTTATGACTTTGTTTATGTTGCAGTTGACGCATTCGGGTTCGAGTTGCACACTTCATTTAGGTCCCTGTTTACGTGGTATTTCTTTCCGCACTTTATGAAGGCTTTTTCAATTTGGCATAATTTGTACGTGTGTTCAACCCGCAATAATAATGTACTCTGGCAGTGTGACGGAAGAGAAAGTTAGAATAAGCAAACCCATCAATAAGAATATGTTCCCACCTATTTTCTTCATTATTTTTCGGATTTCGCAGACGTTTTGGATCTCCAATTCCCATTTGATCTCTTCTTCTGACACCTCTGTTAAGTCGTTTGGGTAAATGACTCCTTTGCTGTAGTTGAGTGAACGGTGTTCAGTAACTGTAACTGCTATTTTAGCGGTAAAGTGCTTCATTTTCATTAGTTTTGTTGTTTGGGCTAGGTCTTTGGGCCACAGTTGTAGTCTATGACCCTCTTGATGACGAACGGCAATAGTTTAAATTGTTTTTCGTTTTCATCGTTTCGGGAAATTATCATATATTTACTGCCTGTTTGCTTGTGTAGGGTGTTGCGGCTTCGACCAGGCAGATCCATGCCGTTGCTTCGTTGGCGATCGGGTGGATCACCCATTATTGTAAAACAGTAAGACTTTTCTGTTTTTATTTGCTTGTTTACGGTTACGATTGAAAAATTGAATGGACGTTTAACAGCAAATTTGCGGACAGAATGCGGTGTGAATTTGCAATGCAGTGGAGCTTTAGATAATAGTCACCCTACGAGTTAGTCGGTTGAAGACCGAAGAAGAATAATTTAGTTCATAGCAGACTCATGTAAAATACGCAAGCACTACTTATAAAACAACTAGCTCTTTGCCTGTGCGCTCTCACTGTATTCATAAGAGCGCACTCTCTGTATTAGCATATATATGCTCACGCTCTCTATGCAAGCAACTACAAATACAACCACAAAAATGAAGAAGAAGCATAGCAGAGGCAATGAAAAACGTACAAAACGTTTTGTGTTTGTGGTCTTGTAGTTGTTTTAAAAACTTAATACTAAAAAAAGTATATTTGCCTTTTAAAACTAAAACAAAGTATGCCCCGACCTTCCTACGGTAATTGTCTACATTTTAAAACAAAAAAAAAAACTAAACTGGTAAAAAATTATGGGCAGTAAATGGAAACACAGGCTTTTTGCCACTTTGATTTTGATATATAGATATTATGTTCTTCTAGCTAGAACTAACGATGCACAACGTATTGTACAGTAAGTTAAACTTTCACATTTCACTTAACTTGTCGTGCTTTTTATGGTCTCTGCTCTTCTAACCACTTCCATCACTTATATCGAATAGTAAGTTCCACCTCGCGGTTGTGGTGAGGTTGCCGACGTTGGTGGGGGGTTTGGAGTTGGTGGGAGGGGGTACGAGTCGTCGGGTGTCCGTTGATTGCGGTGCCGCTGAAAATTTAGAAAAAAAAACAA
>JAWNKX010000909.1:0-30743 GCA_035041755.1 Cacoxenus indagator | reverse complement strand
AAATGAATAGATATATTTTGAAAGATTTTGATAGATTTTGAGCGTGAGTGACAAAACATTTGTATGGGATTTTTTTTAGAGATTTTGCTCATTTAGAAAAGCTCTTTAGTCTATCTATTGCCGATTTTTTAACACCTCCTCATCAGGTGATGTCAGAATATTTCGCACACTATTAACACACTGGCGAAATAGACAACAACGGGATTTGCTGCCTTTTAGCAAAGTTTTTGGAAAATGATGAAAATATTTACAATAGAAGTGTTTTAAAATCATTGCGTGACAATAGTGATCCATTTTCAATATCGACCAATGTTTTTGAGACAAACTGTTGACTCTCAACAATATTTCGCGGGATAATGGAAACTCAAAAATTCTATTTAAATTTCGTTTCTTGGCGGCTTTATATTTCTACGCAAACGGGTCATACCAAAAGTGCGTAGGAAACAACCATGTGGGTGTTATGAGCCAACCGTCGGTCTCCCGCGGAATCCAAATAATTTCAGAACTGATTTGCACGGTGAAACAAGGCGAAGTGTGGTATGGTATTTTTTGGACTATTACGAGAAACAGCTTTCCATGTGCTCCAGAATAACAAAAATGACAAAACGCTTCTCACTATTCAACTAATATGAATTTTATAGATAGAGTGCACAGAATAGGGCGATTAGTGGCTCTGAGCTTTTATATATGTATATTAAGAAACTGGTACTTCACACTTTCAAGCTGCTCGCAGTTACCGCAGTTATCGCCATAAATACACAAAAGTGAACAATTGTGCTGCGTACTGCCAACAGATCTTCAACTGCTCGTGGCATATTCTATGCACAAATACGTTTACAATAAACGTTTGCGCCTTTCATTGTGTAATGTCTTCTTATTGCAGTTCTGACTGTTTCGCTTCAATTCCAATACAATTTTATTAGAATCAATCTTGAGCGTAAAATTTCCTGAAAACGTTATTCGCGCCAACGCGTATGCAGGAATTTCTAAAAGTATGTGGATCATAACATTTAATGTGCGCTAACATCAGACTAACAATAAACAACGGCTTCTGTAGGAGTTTGCGTGTTTGTGTTCTTGTTTTGTTTCATTGTTTTTGTTCAGCTCGCGTGCAAAATAGAAATTTATTACAAAGCGACGTATGGCGCCACCTAAAACTATGCTATATGTAGACTCCCTTATTCACAGCAGGTGTTTATTTCTTATTTAGCTGGCCGCAAAGTTGAGATAAACACAAGTGCTTCAGCAGCAGCCGATTTGACTATACTCGATTCAAATCTTTTCTACTCTATTTTCAGTCACGACACACACAGCAGGCGCGCACTTTCAGGCGGACATCAAGGACTTAAGGGATATTTCTTCTAGAAATGGCTGTGGCCATTCTGGTTACATCATCGCTTTGGTTTATTGTGACGCAAAATATAAATATTTATTTTCAGATAGCTAACATTTTAATTAGAACGTTCCTCAGTTAGTTTGTTAAGCTTAA
This sequence comes from Cacoxenus indagator, assembly GCA_035041755.1. NCBI lineage: Eukaryota > Metazoa > Arthropoda > Insecta > Diptera > Drosophilidae > Cacoxenus > Cacoxenus indagator. The sequence continues at coordinate 29,254 of JAWNKX010000909.1, read as the reverse complement.
AATCCAATTATTACACAATTATAGTCGCTTACAAAACAGTGCACACAAAATCATACATCATTATGCATTTATGATCGAACTCCCAAAACACAAAACGGCGCAGAACACAAATTATGTAGAGGTAAAAATGTAACGACTGCAAACCTAATAACAAACACTCACTTTTGATGATTTGTTGCACAGCCAATGGCGCTTTAAGCTTAAATTTTCAATTTGTCGGATTGTATTGTATTCAAGCCCAGCCCGATGCCCACACACAAATGCAGGCGAAGGCTTTTCGTCATCAGCACGTTTTTGCCTATTCTACATTTTTGCAGACAATTAAAAGTTTGCCTTGTTTGCAACGTTCATTAAAATGTTCGCATAGCATACATGTCGGCGCTGTAGACAAATATCCACTTGGTCATTGACCGGAAAAGATCAAGTGTCGTCTGTGGGTCTTCGACCTTCGTAGAATGCAACTCTTAAAACCACCCCCACATATTTCCAATGACACTCTCGAGCTGTTTTTTAAGTAAACAACTTGTTGGAGAACTACATAAGGTGGGACTTGTCTAGATTTCGGCTTAAACATGCTTTGGATGGTATAATATTCGTGAATGGAATTCTGTCTTAGTGTAGCTCGAGACCAGAACTTTAGACTTTATATATAAAAACCTGCCGTACGTGTGTATGTGACTGAACTTCTCGTAAACGGCCGTACCGATTTTGATGACATTTTTTGTGAGTGTTCAAGTGGATTCGAGAATGGTTTTGATTCACAAATTGATACACTAGACATTTTTTTTTATACTAATTTACTTATTTGCTAAGCCAAGCTCACGCTCAAGCAAAAAATGTACGAAAACGTTACTTGCTTTGCTTCTTCTTACACTTGTCAATTTTTATCTCGAAAGAATTTCTTCGCCGCCTTAACGACTGTCTAAATGAGCGCCAATTATAGTTTTAATTAGTTTTACGTGCGCATACACGTACTAAAAGAATTAACTAGGAAATCTTGCGAGGGCCATAAAGACATTTAAGCAAAACAGTGAAGGTGTATTTATTTGAAATACTACATTTGAAACGTGAGGGGAAATTTCCTTAGCAGCTAAGAGGAACTCCCTATTGAAACGAAGTCGCTGAGTTTTTTTAAAGAGTTTACTACATGTGAAGAGCGGAAAGTTACTGCCTGTTTTGAAGTGCTTCGAATCTAACTTACTTACTGCTCACAATCTTTGTTAAATAACATATAAGTTATTTTATAGGCAAGCTCAATGTATGTGCTGAACATCTTCAACAGCTTTGCCTTACTCATGAAAATTTCATGCTTAAAGTCGTTGTTCGCAAATAATACTGCATACTGTTGGTTGTTTATTTCAGATTTCTTCTTTTCAACTTGGTAGTACCACAGACTCGCTCGTACACATGCTTGTTTATAAGAAAAACCAGCAACTCTTTTATATAGAAATTTTTTAACACTTAAACTACACTAGTTATCCTTAAAATCTGTACTATCGGCCGAAGTCTTAGTTTCTACTCTAAAAACGTTGACGTCAAGATTTTGTTTCAGCGTTCAAGGCGCTAAGATGCTCACTTGTTTCTCTTGGTAGAGTGTTAAGTATTATACTAATAAGAAAATCGCTTGCAGACAAGTGTCGCTTGGCTTGGTGGAATTTCACTAGTTTGGTCGTTTGACATTTACTCATTTTGCACTCATGTTGCTTGTGGCAACATTTACCTTTTGCATCTTGCTTGTTTGCCTGCTGAATGCATACCTCGTTGACTACCTTCCACTACCCACACTGAGTCAACGTTTGCTGTGTATCCTGTGCTGGAACGTGTCACATGAGAATTAAAGAGTCTGCTAATTTATTTCTTGTTTGGCTGCGTAGATGGCTTGCCTGTGACGTGTTTCCACTCTATAGAGTCTTGTTCGTTGAGCCTGCTATACTTTCCAGCATCTAATTGGATAGTTAAACATGCAAGGAAGTTTGTGGCTTTATTTCTTGTAGTTGTCATAAATGCAATGTGTAATTTTGCCACAGGCTGTTTTATTTGTTTATCTTATACTTATTAGAGACTTATTGTAATTTTCCCACGTTTGTTCAACATGAAAATCTATTTTATTGCAGTAGTGCTGTCTTCATTTGCAATTTTCAGTTGATCATAAAATAACTTGAGCAAAAAGCTTAAGCCAGCTGCAAGATTACCTATAGATGGATACCGGCCAATAGTACGTTAAATAAACAAGCTAATAGAAACACTAAAGCGGAATTTATTCCGAACGCTGCTGTCAAAAGAGGCTTCTCCTACGCTGACAGTGCAAAACTAAATACTGAGAAAATTATCAATGCGCACTCAAAACAAAGTTGGTTAAATGCTTTTGATTTTGGCGGAACCCAGATTTTCAACTTATACAGGAAAGGATGGAGTCTAACAAAGCCTATCGTGATCTGGTGCAGAAACTAATTGCAAAATGAATGAGGTGCTCTTAAAAATCGGATTGTGGAAAGCAGGTGGTTTGGTCAGGAACAACGACGAACTCAGGCTTTTCCTCAGTGCCAACCAAATTGACATAATGCTAATAACAGAGACACATATGCGTCCTGGTCAGAAAATATATATGATCAATACTATGCCAATCATCCCAGTGGTAGATCCAAAGGAGCCTTTGCCGTTATTATTCGTTCTAGTATTAGTCATAACCAGAATGAATCGATTTCTAGCATGCAGTTGCAATTAGCTAGTATAGTGCTGATGAGTGGTGGGTACGTAAAAATAGCCTCTTTGTACCTTCCTCCCAGAGAACCTTGGACTAAAACGGATTTTTATTAACTGTTAATAACTATGGGCGGTAGATTAATTGCAGGCGGTGATTTTAAGGCAAAGCATTCATGGTGGGGTAACATTAGGTCATGTCCCCGCGGCAAATGCTAGCAAGAATCTATAACCAGCAGTATATGCCAAATTCTAGCTACCGTTGAGCCAACCTTTTATTCTTATAACACACAATACATTCCGAACTGGACTCTTTCATTGTTAATGGGATTGCTTGGAATAAGCTTTCCGTTGAATTTCTGCATGAGCTTTCTTGGGATCACCTGTCTGTTGTATCAACTCTTCTTCAAGCTCCGAAATTCAAGCCTCGTAAGCAACACATTCTTCCACTTGGCTCTTCGGTTGAAGCTTTTAGAACTGATTTAGAAAGAAGAATAAACCTCAACATAGAGATAAACAGCTCAGAAGATATACAAGATCCAGTCAAAGTCTTAATGAACAACATTTTACTAGCCTCTACCTATGCTGCTCCAAAGTTTGAATGCCTTCCAAATCAACATCGGAGAGCCCAGATGTCCCAAATTTCTGTCGACATACTATACCCAAAAAGAAGAGTCCGGAAAGAATAAACAAGAAAGGGACACACTTGCATTCATCAGATATATAAAAGACTGTCTAAAATTTGCAAAAGGTGCTAATCAGGCATAAACACGAGTCAATCGACGACATGTTAGAAAGTGTAAGTCCTGACGCATATTCTAACTACTCCCTTTGGAAGCTCACAAGGCGCTTTAAGAGACAGACTATTCCAGTGTTTTTCCAGCCAACAGAAGGCTGAAATTTTTGCGGACAGACTAGGAGACAGATTTCTCATCGGAGCTCGTGCTCAGGACTGTTCAACTGCATTTGGTGGCGCCATTCCAAATGGCTTTACCAGAAAACCCGATAACGTTGCAAGAAGTGAAGCAACAAATTAAAAAGCTAAAGTGGAAAAAATCCACAGGCGAAGATCTCTTGGACAGCAAGACGCTCAAAATTCTTCCCACGAGAGCTGTATTTTTTATAGTTTGGATATTCAACAGCATCTTAAGGTTGAGACACTTCCCAAAGATCTGGAAATCAGCTTTAATTATTATGATTCCAAAGCCAAAGAAACAACACACTCAAGTTGACTCATATAGGCCAATCAGTCTTCTTCCCGCTCTAGGAAAAATAATGGAATGGATGATATTGAATCGGATTCTTCAACTCGAAAGCGTAAAAGAAAAAATCCCAAAGTGGCAGTTTGGTTTTTGGAAAAATCACGGCACCCCGGAGCAGCTGCACCGTGTGGTTAACTTCGCTTTGGATGCCATGGAACTTAAAATGTACGCATTAGCAGTTTTCTTGGACATCCAGCAAGCCTTTGATGTGTTCTAATGGTGAGAAATCGACAAGAAGACCAATCTGCGCTACTGTACCTCAAGGCAGCGTAGGTGGCCCTACGTTGTATACGATTTATACAGCAGACATGCCTAAAACAAGTGTAGTCACACGAGTGGGTGAGGAAAACGCACTCATAGCAACTTACGCGGACGACACTGGAGTGCTAACCAGAAGTCCAAGTATAAAAGTTACCACGGAGTCTTTGCAGCAATACGTGTGTTCCCATTTAGAAGTGGGCTCTAGACTAGAACATAAGCATCAATGCTAGCAAATGTGCCTGTGTTACGTATTCCACATGGCCATTGTCTTGCCCTGGTATATCGTATACCCTGCGCATAAATACCTTGGAGTCATACTGGACAGGAGACTTACATTTCAAAGAAATGTAACAATGGTTCAGCGGTCCGTGCTGGCAAAAGTTGTAAAAATGTCGTGGCTGTTGTCCCCCAAGAGCAAGGTGTCCTTGGATAACAAGACAACAATATACAAGACAATTTTAAGCCCTATGTGGAAGCACGTGCTGCAAGTATACGGCATAGCTGCTACGTCGCATATGAATAAAATCAGAATTGCTCAAGCTAAAACGCTTAGAAAAATCTGCAATGCTCCCTGGTACATGCGTACAAGGGATATCGAAAAGGATCTTAGGGTTCCTAAAGTAGGCGATGTTATCCAGGCACAAGCGGGGAAATATCTACAGCGCCTTGGTTCTCACTCAAATGCACTCGCGAGACGGCTAACTTCGAGAGCCAGAAAGAGAAGACTCAAAAGGTTTCTATATATTAATAAGTAATTGTAAATATGTATTATTCTTTATAAGTTGTTTGTAAGTCATAAGTTTAGATAATTTTTTCTATTTCTTTTATATACAGTTAGGTTGGGCTGCCACTGAAGGTAGTAGGAAACTAGTTAATAATTATTTTAAATAAATAAATGTATTATTATAATAAAAAAACTCACATTTGTTCCTGTTTAGCAGTTGTATGGACACTTCGACCACTACAACTAACACATTAACATTTTCAACTGTAGGTTGCACGTCAACATATACTACAGCAACTACTACTTTGGACTATAAATGCTCAGCTCTAACCTCGGGTGAAGCTATGTCCAAAATAAGCGTAGCAACAGCTGCAGCTTTAGCTAAAGACTGCACGTTCCTATTGCAGAAAGGCGCAATTAAAGCTTCGAAAACGATTTTGAAAAATAAACTACAAACAAAAACCTTGTTTGGTAGCCGAAAAGCTCAAATCACTGATTCCACATCAGTGGAGACATTTTCCAGTAATCGCTTTGCAGCTTCATCTGAGGAAGCTGATGCCTTAATGGAGTTAGACGACTTAAATAATCGCCAAGATTCTGCGCAAGTTAGTGTCCCGTTGGGATCTGGCAACTAGCAGCATGGAAGCGCAAACCTCAAACCACCAGCTATTTTCGTGCATCAAGTCAACAAGTTGGATGAACTTGAATGAGTCCTTAACTCAACTATACTGGCTGATGATTGCCACATACGCACATTTAAGTCTGGCATATCTAGAATATACGCCAAACATGCTGAAACTTTTAGAGCTGTTTTGAACATATTAACGCAGCAAAGCTGTTAGTTTTGACATCACCAACTGAAGGAAAACAAGCCCCTCAGATTGGTATTGAAAGTTATTCACCCTAATGTTCCCAAGGATTTAATTGAGCGTACCATCTCTGACAGAGGGTTTGAGGTTCTCAATATATATTGCCCAAGAAAACTTGTTTGGGGTAATATCCCTACCAAAAACGCAGATGGTGATGTAATAAATAATGCCAAAACCAGGCAAAATATGTTCTACGTCAATATTAAATAGTCTCCCAATTCAGTGGAGGCACTAAAAATTAATCAAATTGGTAGACACAGGATTACTATTTTAAGGGCAAACCGTAACAAAGAGCTGGTGCAGTGCTACAGATGCCAAGATTTTGAGCATACTCGTAACTACTGCCTTAAAAAGCCAGTTTGCGTTAAATGTTCAGGCGAGCACCCTACCGAGTGACAGCAACATGTGTGCTAACTCTGGTGAAGATCATATATCTACGTTTAAGGGCTGCAAAGTAAGAATTGACTTGGCCAAAAAGTTAAAGCCAGCGGTAAGGTTACCTACTGACGGTATTCGGCGTACCGTGTATAACAACATAGAGAGTTCCAATGTGGAGTTCATCCCTTAAGTTCATCCCTTTTGGAAGACATACTACTATGGTAAAACAAACAGTTCTGTCAAAAGCCAAGAAAATGGCGTGGCTACTTTTCCCCAAAAACAAGCTTTCTCGAGCCAACAAGTAGCTATTTACAAAATTATATTGAGTCCGATCTGGGAGTATGCGATGCAGGTGTACGAAATTGCGGCCAAAACCCACCTAACCAAAATACGAGTGGTTCAAAGTAAAATATTAAGGAGAATTTGTAATGATCCATGGTATATGCGTACATGGGATACTGAAAGGGATTTAGGAGTCCCTAAAGTCGGTGACGTTCTTCAAATACAAGCCAAATTATATTTGGAACGGCTTAGTTCTCATCCGGATGCACTAGCCAGGCGTCATACGGAAGAAGATTAAAGAAGATTAAAACGACCCAGGGGATTTTCCTGACAGAGTCCTCGATTGACATATATTTTTAAGTTAAAATGTAAATTTAAATGCATGTTAACAAAGCTGATAATTTTTTAATTTACTACTTTTGTATAGTCATTAGTTTTTTGTTAGTGTTTTACATATAATTAGCTTAAACTGCCATTAAAATAGGTAGGTGTTCACGAGATTAAGAAAAAAATTGTAAAAGGTGTAAATAAATACATAATATTTACGAAAAAAAAAAAATTTGAAGTACCAACTAGAAGTAATTTGCATTTCAAACGCTACAGAAATAAGAAATTTCGAATAAAGAACTGAAAATTCCTCACAAAAAAAAAAACTTTTAAGCAGTTACAATGAGCAAGCTTGAATATTAAGTGAAAGCGACTAAAACCCCGCCAGGCAAATTACAGTTGAAGTAGCGCAATCATAGACGAACAAACGTAGGTTTATTTTTTCTATTATTTATTTTACTTTCCTTTTTCGAACAAAAAATGTCTCAAGAGATTTAATTTACGCTCCCCTGTGCCAACTCATCACTCACTCTGTGATTCGCTTTTCCTTTACACATATCTGAATCTATCCGACTGTGTCGTATTAAATTAAGCACTACTGGTATATAGAAAAAAAAAATTGCCTCGTCCTCACTTCATTCAATATTTTATTGAAAGTGTTTATTTCTAATTTCTAATAGCAAATTTTCGATAAGAAGGAGGGCTTCTCTGAATATTTAAAAAAAAGAAAGTTTCACTCAGAATACAAGTCTTCTACACATCTCAGTATCACTGAATATCCTTTGCACCACACTCAAAGCATGTTTCACATAAAATTGGCAAATGTGCCAAGTCGTCACTCGAAGTTATTTGCTGTAACGCGCAACTCCTCCATAGAAAGCCGACACATCATTTCAAACCCGAAGGTTGCAACTTTTCCAATCTCACATTATCAAAGTCAATATCTAATACAGGCAGACAGACACTAACAAGAAAACTATAGTATACACTTCAGTATCAGCGACAGCACTAGAAAGTATACAACAAAGCAACAACATGTAAAAGTAAAGCTTCAACAAGCAAACGGGGCGACCTTGATGATGGCAATGACGGTGTCGCTGAGCAAAAAGCGGGAATAAATTCACATCAAATCACAATTTTCACACCTCATGTTTACCATCTAAATCTTTTAATACAACCAAGTAAGGACATTTGGTATTAGTGCTTGAGTGTGTGCTGTGGTAAGAATAACTAAGGGTTAAACGACTTCGTAGAAGAATTCTGCTTTACCACATTAATTTGTATGTCATTGAAAAACTAGGTCGCCACATAAATTTTAGCGTTTGGCTCGTTGCCTATGTCCGGAGAACTTTCGTATGCGAATCAACTGAAGGCGCATCTTGGCCAATCAAAAATATGTCTTCCTTCGGTCGACACATAGCCACAAAGGGCAGTTGATTTAGTATAGGATATACCAAGGGCTCGAAAATTAATGGTTGAAAGTCAAACTGCAATAAGAATTTTCGCTTAAGCCTTTTTAAAGTCAACTGAAATCAGCAAACCCGACGCTTTCATATCTCGAGCCAAGTTTGGTGTGACACATCGATTCCATTACGTTTATCTTTAACACCTTTGGACATGTTTTAACAGCTTCGATTAACACATCAGGTTGCATTAAATAGAAAATTTCTTCAATGTTGCTGCTTTTGTGGATTGCTTACCTAAGTTCTCTTGTTGTGTTTGTGCTTAACAGACGTGTTTGTTTTACATCTGCTCCTCAGTTTGACTAGCATTTGGCAGTTGATTTGTCTATTGTCGTTTTCGTTTCGTATAAATAATATAATATACATTTTGTGCTTAACATTGTTTAATTATTTTGGCAAGTACAACACATAAGATTAGCTTTCCTGTATATTGAGTTCAATCTCTTTTTTTTTCTGCTTTGTTCTCCATTTAAATTGTTTTTGCTATTTTAGTCTTTTTCTGTTTCCTTCTTGCTCTCGATAAGCAGTTTTTATTTTTGAATAACTGTATTTCCTCTTTGCTCTCTTGGAAAGTCTTTTATAAAAACTAATAATTCACCTCACTTGTCTCTTTCCAATTTTACCTCTGTCTAGCTGAGAGTGTCAACATTCGAGCTGAAGTCGTTGTGCTTTTTTGCACAGTGTGTTGATACTCACAAATAAATTTTGAAAATCAATTTTAAAAATTTTCACTTTCAAGTTTATTATTATTATATTAATTTTTGCTTATTTATTATTTATTTGACATATTCATTAATTTTTAAGCTTTTATAAATTTATCCAAAAAAAAAGTATTTTTATTCTTTTATTTATTTTTGAAAGTTATTTCTTTTTTCATTTATTCATTTTGTGCTATCTTATTTGTCTTATTTTTCTTTCATTTTATTTATATTTTGTTACCTACGGTTTTAATATTTCGTGTAAAATGAGTTGCTGTACTCGGGCTTGCACCAACAAAAACAACTTTAATAAATATAAGCCTAGAGGGGTCTCTTGTTGGATGTGCGATAGCATTGCCCACCTTAAGTGCGCTGGGTTGATTGGTCGTGACCATGACAGATTTTATGGTACGGCTAAAACTGCATCTCGTGGCATCAGGTGGTCTTGCCCCACCTGCTTCAAACGCCAGGGAGACTTCTCAATGATGTAATACCGTATGGGAAATAAGTACCACAAACTTAAAAAACTATTCACTGAGCTCGCCTCAGAGTTTGATGCTGGGCCAAAAATGTTTATGGAGTACTCTTTTGACTCGACTCCAACGGCTAATGCAGAACAACTGCCGCCATTATCCCCTCACAATCTTGCGCCTACCACAGCGCCACTTATTCATTTTTCGTCTCCTCAACCTCTTTCTTGTCATTTCCTACCAACTTGTTCTACTGCTTCCAAACCTTTACCTACTTACTCTTCTGAACTTCCTTCCATATCTGCCCAATCGTCCCATTCCCCTCTAATTCCAGTAGCTCCTTCAGCCATTATCCCCTCTACTACTACTTCATCTGTTGCTTTCAACTTTCCCCCCACTACTTATTCGTCTTCCTCTATTCCATGTCCTAATATCATGACTTCAGCTTCAACTTCACCAACTTTTTCTCCTTCTTCCCAACCTTTACCCACTTATTCTTCTATATCTACCAAATCGTCCCATCCCGTACCAAATCAAGTAGCTCCTCCTACAATTACCCCCTCTACTATTTCTTCATCTGTTGCTTTCAACTTTCCTTCCACTACTTGTTTATCTTCCTCTATTCCCTGTCCTACTACTGTAACTTCTGCTTCATCTTTCTACTAAAGTCTCTAACTCCTCCCGTACTTTGTCACCCCCTAAGAGTTCTTCACAGTCCAATACTGCCTCTACTCCAGTGACATGTATTTTGAAGGTGCTGGATCCTCGTAAACATATTTTTATTTCCAGGTTGGATAAGGAGACAACCTGTGACGACGTTGCACGCTATATATCATCAAAAGCATGCAACCTTTCGAATATTAATATTCATAAGTTTAATTTTTCTAGCCCTAGAGAAGGCTCTTCTTTCAAACTTTCAGTTTCCATGGAAGTATTTTCTGTCATTTGTGGCGCTAATTTCTGGCCTGCACATATGGTGGTCCATGAGTTTATTCCTAGGAAAAAAACTAGGCCTTTGCAGGTAACGTTACCACTGTCACTGCTTCAGCTTCATCTTCTGCTTCTTCCACTGCACTTTCAAAGTATTAGAGGGCTAGGCTAAAGTGTAAACTTTCTTCATTTTATCTTAGAAGTTTTTCTATCAGTTCTGTCATTATTGTTTTGTTGAGACTTTCTTCGCCGTGATGTTCTAAAGTCTGAATTTCCACCTCTACATTATTGGTTAATTGAATTAATGCATAACTTACTTTCTAAACTTGTAATCTAAATTTTTGTTTGAATTGTCTATATCATTTTAGGTATTGAATTCTAAATTAAGTCTTAGATTTAGTTTAATTATTGCATATTTATTAGAGGCTGATGATGTTTTTATCTGTAGCCAAATATTTAGTACGTAGACATTGGCTTTGGTATCGCATGTTCACCAAAGAACTTAGCAATTAACACCAGCTGAGCCCAGTCTATGTGACTGGGTAAATTTTGATACCACTTGGGCCTGCCCCATGTGAGATCAGTGTGTGGTCATTGCGTACCTACTATGTCAATGTAAAAAAAAAGAGCGTAACAAGTTGTAATGCCTTGAAGCATGCATCATAAACAAAATCAAGCGTAAATAATGCGGCGAATACGTTCGTGGCAATTAGTTTATTACTCCCAACAAAGTTGGGATTAAAAGTTGCTTGAAGATTTTGCGTTGAGTCGAAGAAAACATTTTAGGATTAAAATATGAAAAAACTTCTCTGCACTCGCTCCTTTTACCACTATTTCCATGGTTAGCAGTGTGTTCGATTGAGCTGGCATTTTTGCAGCTGTTGCTTGGTCAACTTGTTTTTTGATTATAAGTTTCTCAAGTTGGTGCTGAAGTTCATCAATCCGTTCGGATTTAAGTTTACTGATTTCGAAGTAATGCTCCACTTTCTATTGCACTCTATTAATCAAATTAGTATCATCTTTTGTGGTGCTTGACCAATACTATCTTGGACTTGCTTATTAATAAAAAAAATGTTCATCTCGTCGTTATTTAACTAATCGTCCTAATTGCGTTGCTGAGCGGCAAGTCTTTCCTCTTTAATCTTTTTGCGTTGTAGCTTAATAAACTCCAATATCAGAACATCAACAGCACCATTCTCTGCGTTTGCTATTTGTGCATTAGCTGTTTGTTGAGCGTAATCCCTAATTTTGTTAGAACATTTCGATTGAATGTTTCCCAGTTTATAATTTGCTTTGCAATTTGTTCTTGACCGGATAGTTGTTGATGTCAAGACAAGTCTAGTCTAGTCTGCCAGCTCTGTCTTATACTTGCTCTAGAATTTGGTATTCCATTATGCACTGCGAAGTCTATGCAGGTAGGAGTGTCACTGGGCACATGTGGATATCTGGTTGGTGGTCCCGTAGCAAGGATATTAGCCCCAGTATCAGAAATGGCTTCTGCTAGCTCTCGCCCCCTAAGTGAGTTGTACATGTCTCCACAAAGACAATGACGCGTATTCCAATCACCACCAACCAGATACCGTTTTCCGCAAGGACGGAATATATCAATGAAGAGCCTTTCCTCGATCCTGTTCCTTGAGGGGCAGTAAATGGCGCTGAACTCCATGTCACCCAGACCTCTAGCTACCTTTACTGAAGACATTTGGGTGCTGTGTGTCTCAATGACCCTTTGTGGGAACTGGCGAAGCGAACTCCTCACGAATACTGTCGCTCCCCCACTGACATAATTATTGCGTGATGGCTTGAAGGCAGGATAAAAGGTATATCTGTATATTTTTACGGCATGCCCTCGTTTAATCCTGATTTCCGACAAGAGAAAAATGTCGACGTTATTGTTGTGTGCAAAGAGCCCAACTTCTGTAGCCTTTCCTGAAATGCCGTTGACTTTCCAGATAAGAACCTTTAGTGGATCCATTGCAAGGCTGAAGTGTTATTTTGCAACTGGAGACTAGATCTATCCCCAGCCCATTGCTTTATAGTGTTGACCATTTCAAACACTATTTGTTCAAGCTTTTCTAAGCGTTTGTTGGCCTGCTCGTTTTGTTGTTCCTGTTCCTGCTGCTGACGCTGTAGCCAAAGAAGGAACTGATGTTGTTGTTCTTGTAGCTGCTGTTGCCATTGCTGGAATTGTATTTGCTGCTGTTGCAATAATGACTGGAAATCAGGTGAATGTAACTGCTTATTAATTCATGTTGCCCCAGTAACGGCTGCGCTTGTTAGTTATGTAGTCGTCGCTGAGCAGGGTTGCTTTTAGCTGCTGCAGCATAATAGACACCACTGTTGCCTCCAGAACTGCAAGACGGTTGCAGCGGTAGGGTTTGCCGCTGATGTTGAGTTAGTTGCTGTTGCTGCTATTTTTTTTTTGTATTACTGCTCTTTTAGCCCTGTTGCGGCTTCCAGACTGCAAAGGTTGAAACTGCTATGGATCTAGGGCGTGAGTGGCAGGGTTGGCGTTAGGGGATTGGGATTTGTGGGGAGACGACCCGTTCTTTTAGACTTTTCCATCCTCTTTGCAGGCCTCATTGATCGACGAAGACCTCCTGATACCATTGGCAGCCTTTGTAGCTGGCCATGTGACTACCTGAACAGTGAATACATGTAGGTGGTGCATCCATAGGACGTGTACATTGTGCAGTTGGGGTGATCTTCGCCCCACCTGGCGCAATTGAGATGACGACGGCAGTATTTGGCTGTGTGGCCGTATTCCTGGCAACGAAGACATCAGAAGTTTAATGGTAACATTGCTTGGTCGATTGTTAATAAGGTCTATTTTTACCACACAAAGTTTACAAAAAACCCAATCCAGAACTATTTTTGTTAAGTGTGCATTTTAGTTTACTTAATTGGCTGCCTGTAATTGGTTAGCTTCTACAAAGTGGGCATATAATCAGCAAAATATAATTTCTATAGAGAAGATTGAGTCTGATATAAGTAACGTGGCTTGTGGCAATTTGAAATATAAAATATGTTGAACTAATTGAAATGGAGAGGCACTCTCACTTCCAATAACAAGAGTTGTGGACAAGTGCCTGAGGCGAAATCACATTCAAGTAAATTAGTTCCGTTTGTTGGGATATCAAAATATGATTTAAAATATAAGCACTTCGCTTATCTCTTTTACATTAAATACATTTATAGGTACACTTTGTATAAACTTTACTAGTAACTGCCCTGTTCTTGCAATTACTGTGGGATACTTTTAGCGATGTTCTCAAACTGAGCTCATGAGGCTTTGAGCACCGCGAACGAACTGTGCAGCGGCCATTTGACAGTTCTACATAGTACATAATTGAGCCTCCTCAATAAAGTGAAAAAGTGATAAATTAAACGAGTTAAGCAGATAAAAAGCAGCACAAGCAGCCTTGAGTGTATGCAATTTTTAAATAAAATATTTCTAGATTTTATCATATAAGTTAGATTAAAGGAACAACTTAAGTGTTTGTTATTTTATGTGCCATTAGAATTTTATATGCTCAAGCACACTCGAACGTTAAAGCTCTAAGTACCCACTCAGCAACCACTTAAACAACATCGACCTCGCTCAGCAACCGTTCAGTAAATAAAACTATCTACAAAATACATGAAAACACTTGTCAGCAAATGTTTAAGATTATAGAGTCGGAGTTTGAAGTCAACAAAGAACATGCTATTAGGCAGGGATACATACACGAATTAGACTTCATTGACAATCATAGGGAGACTAGAAACACGACGTTAACAACGACGAAGTAGACTCGCGGATCACTAATTACATCGGCGCATGTCCGATAGAGTTTTGGCGCCATTTCGACGGCGCCACGTCGTGGAGTTTGCATGTAGCGTCATTCTAATTTAGCTAGAACAGCCCTATAAAAGTTATATAAAAAGGCCGAAGGTAGATTTCACAAGGTCTAGGGAATAGACAATACTTTTTGGCAAGCAATGGAGTTTCTCAGTGTATTTTGTAAACAAACTTCAAGCAATTTTCGAGTTCATTAACTTTGAATGTTTAACCTCAAGAAAACACAAACGAAAAACGTAAGAATAATGAAACAAAGATCGAAACCTGAACCAGAAGTACGAGAAACTTTTGAGATAAAACAAAATTTTGCTTATTAACGCAATCCCGAAAACGAAGATGACAGAATATGCAATGCGAAAGTTGCGGTGTTCTTGAAATGAGTTGGTGCATTAAGCGCAAAAAATGTTCTTTAATTTCTATGAAAATGTGGTAGTTTCCCAACTACGAAAGTCAACTCACGGGTACAGACGAGTTAATGAGAATTTGAAGTTAATTTCACTTCCTGTGAAAGCTTGTCAAGTGTTGAGTGGGTCGCTTATTAATGGGGCTGTGTTATTTTTTTAGGCTAGTTAGAATTGTTTTTAAAAGTATTCTCAGAAGTTTGTTATATTTTTGGTGTAATTTAAAATCCTTTTTATTCAATTTTTATAGTCATAAAGTAATACTTCTTATAGAGTATTTATTTTAACCTAATCGTTTAGTATCTATACACAAATTGCTTTACAAACAAGCAACTTATCCCTTCAGTGACAAGTGATTCCATTAAGTCTTTGACTTTCTTCTTTTACTTTCTACTCCGTCATCACTATACGCATATTCACCAGAAAATTTAAAATGCTTAGCCCCATTGCTAACGTTTCCGCTACTCCCACATGCATATAATTTATTACAAGAACATTTATCGACGTTATCGTTTTCAAATTGAAAATTTGCGTAATCACATTTTAAGCTAAAATTATTTCAATGGCTTCCGAAAACGTCTTCAGCATTCAGCGTTCTCTACCTGAAGTGAAATTAAATTAAATCGATTTCCTGATAGCTGCGATAAGTATCAGAGCAGAGCATATCACGCTTAGCGCTCACTATGACGAGTACGAAGAGTATGCATCCATAACTTTTTCTATCTTTTTGTTTTTCCTGACTACACTCCTTGTGGCTTATGAAAGACACACATTTCCGCTTGTGAACTACAGCAAAAAATTATAAATTATTCCACTTGTAGGTGAAGGTGTACATGCGTAGAATGGTGAGGTTTGTGGGCAAGAAATTCACTTAGGGCCAATAGAGATTTGAGTAGTACACTTCTCTAAGTTTATAAATATAACCTAATCTAATTTCGGAAGTCTCTGTAGTAAAAAAAAAAAAATTCAAATGATTTAAAGTCGATAAAAAATCCGACTGACCGCGGTCAGCCATACTCTATACCCACTACGCTGTTAATGGCAACTATGTATCATTATAAAAAAACTCATAAGTGCATTAAGCAATATATACTATAACGACCTGTGGTTCATGATGTATGAAATTATAATCCCAACATTTTTACAACACCCCTCCCAAATGCAGTTAGTACTTTTGTTGTCCTGAATTGTTGCCTATGATTTCGCTATATAGTCGCCTCTACTTTTAATGTGCCTGCTGGTAATTCGAAGTAATTAACCTCTACTTTAAGAGAAACTCAGTTTACTTTGTTATAATTTTGAGTTAGCTTCAGTTCACTTGAATCTAATGTCGAACTAAAAAAATTTCTAACGAGTAAAGCAATATTTAGGTTTGTGAAGGCGGTTTTGTATTGCGAAGTAATCGAGTAATAGTTAGAAAGGCCCCTTCGGTAATTTTGTACTACTTAGGGGTGGTTTCCTTAACAGGAATTTTAAAGTGAAAATCACATATACAACATTAACAGTCCGTACTGTTATACTTAGCTTTGCTCGATTTCGTACTGTGTTAGTGTCTGCCTCACCATCTTTCAACACACTTTAAAACCACATGAATGACTCTGACTTCTTGCACTTTGCGCAAGTACATTGTCAGAGTAATGCAATCTCATAGTTCAACAAAAGTTCCACATAACTTGCTTTGAGAAAGTGCAATGCTTTTTCAGGTGGCCAATAAAAGGAACCCATGAGCAGATCATAAATCTAACGATGACGAAGGCGATGTCGACAAAGACTTCAAGGCTTTGGCTTGAAAGCTTTTTGAACTTTGAATTGGTCGCTGTTTGAGTGAACTTAATTATCGAAATCAAGACTCTTTTTGTGCTTTGAAGTCGATGTCGAGCATTGCAATGGAACTAATTAAAGTCACGCAACACTCAGCTTATGACAACACTCAGACAGTTTTGACATGTAATTTGCGCCCATTTTGAAGCAAAAATTTAATGCTCGGTAAAATTGGCACATAACGTGCCACGAGCATTTATGCCTTAGGGATAACAAGCTCACCACACCTTGATCTCAGCCGTGGGAATAATTATTTTCTGTTTGCCTGCTTCTGCTGATATCCTACACTAAATTCATGCAACACAAAGTCAGTGCTAACATCTCAAGTGTTAGTGTATGTCGGGTTCAGACTGTGCTCAGCGAATTTTGTATTGGATTGAGCTCATCTCGAGTGGAAAAGTGTCTGGCAGCTGTCTAGAAATTTCTTTTTATGCATATTTGGTGCATATTTGTCATCAGCAGGAGTCGCTATCATAGCATACTTTTGTGTGCGCTTAGCTGCAGTGCAGTTTATTTGTTGAGGGCTTTCAAATTTGATTGTCTGGCAATCAGTAAAAAAATGTTTGTGGTGTCCAATTTAATGCTAATATGGTTTAACTACAGTCGACTGCGCAGTTTCCTATAATAAGCTGCCGTAAGTATGCAACATTATTTTCTCTACAATAACACTAAATCTGCGCTTTGGATCAGCAAGATTAGTCGATTTCAAGTACGCCATAATTTTTGTAATCCCACAAAAAGGAAAGGAAAAACAATGAGTAGCAGTCGCATATCCTAGGACAAATATTAAGCACTTAATTCGTGCATATTTACAGGAGAAGAGCCAAGAAATTTAATACGAAGACGAGCCAAAAGTAATTAAATTGACAAGGCGCAAGTCAGCCAAAGCTATTTCTGAGTAGAAACTAAACGGCAAAGCATGAACCTGAAAACCAAATAGGGTCACTAGACAGGCTAGACACGCTGGCAAAAGGCGCTATTATTGGTGCTACTCATCATGCAGCCATCCCTAACTGATGGTGGTTGCCTATCTTTTAGGGGAGACCAGTTCTTTGAGACTTGTTAGCAGCAGCGGTATTTGTTTCGCTTATAGCCGACTTTGTATGCCAAATTCCTTCTTATTTAATGGAGGTGGCTGAGTGGTTTCTGGTGTATTTGTGTAACTTGGACAATATTTTTCTTATACTTTTAATTAATTGTAGGCGAAATTGTAAATAATTTATGCTCTAAAGAAAGGAACTGCGTTAATTGACAAATTTATTGAATATTTGAAGCAGAAAATAAACCAAATTTGTTGAGGTGTGAAGGGAAAACTAATCCACATCCCCATTTTAATAGACGCTACTATCTAAGAAATACATTTTCTACTTATTATACCTACTTATTTTACGACAAATTAATGTCTCCTGTCCAGTATGAATCCAAGGTATTTATGCGCAGGCTGGTGCTTCAGAGTAGAGCCTAGCAACGATATGCCAGGGCAAGACAATGGCCGTGTGGCATACGTAACACAGGCACATTTGCTAGCATTGATGCCTATGTTCCAGTCTAGAGCCCACTTCTAAATGGGAACACACGTATTGCTGCAAAGACTCCGTGGTAACTTTTATACTTGGACTTCTGGTTAGCACTGCAGTGTCGTCCGCGTAAGTTGCTATGAGTGCGTTTTCCTCACCCACTCGTGTGACTACACTTGTTTTAGGCATGTCAGCTGTATAAATCCTATACAGCGTAGGGCCTACTACCCTGCCTTGAGGTACACCAGCGCAGATTGGTCTTCTTGTCGATTTCACACCATCGATTAAAACACGAAAGCTCCTGTCCGTTAAAAAGCTCCTGACGAGTTGGAACAGCTGAGGGGTAAGCAAGTTCTTCAGCTTGATGAGAAGGCCTTTATGCCACACCCTATCAAAGGCTTGCTGGATGACCCAGAAAACTGCTAATGCGTACATTTTAAGTTCCATGGCATCCAAAGCGAAGTTAACCCCACGGTGCAGCTGCTCCGGGGTGCCGTGATTTTTCCTAAAACCAAACTGCCACTTTGGGATTTTTTCTTTTAGGCTTTCGAGTTGAAGAATCCGATTCAGTATCATCCTTTCCATTATTTTTCCTAAAGCGGGATTGGCCTATATGAGTCAACTTGAGTGTGTTGTTTCTTTGGCTTTGGAATCATAATAATTAAAGCTGATTTCCAGATCTTTGGGAAGTGTCCCAACCTTAAGATGCTGTTGAATATCCAAACTACAAACAATACAGCTCTCGTGGGAAGAAGTTTGAGCGTCTTGTTGACCAAGAGATTTTCGCCTGGGGATTTTTTCCACTTTAGCTTTTTAATTTGTTGCTTCACTTCTTGCAACGTTATCGGGTTTTCTGGTAAAGCCATTTGGAATGGCGCCACCAAATGCAGTTGAACAGTCCTGAGCACGAGCTCCGAGGAGAAATCTGTCTCCTAGTCTGTCAGCAAAAATTTCAGCCTTCTGTTGGCTGGAAAAACACCTGGAATAGTCTGTCTCTTAAAGCTCCTTGTGAGCTTCCAAAGGGAGTAGTTAGAATATGCGTCAGGACTTACACTTTCTAACATGTCGTCGATTGACTCGTGTTTATGCCTGATTAGCACCTTTTGCAAATGATTAGACAGTCTTTTATATATCTGATGAATGCAAGTGTCTCCCTTTCTTGCTTATTCTTTCCGGACTCTTCTATTTAGGCGTAGCATGTCGACAGCAATTTAGGACATCTGGACTCTCCGGTGTTGATTTGGAAGGCATTCAATTTTGGAGAAGCATAGGTTGAGGCTAGTAAAATGTTGTTCATTAAGACTTTGACTGGGTCTTGTATATCTTCTGAGCTGTTTATCTTATCTTTATGTTGAGGTTTATTTTTCTATCTAAATCAGTTCTAAAAGCTTCAACCGAAGAGCCAAGTGGAAGAATGTGTTGCTTACGAGGCTTGAATTGCGGAGCTTGAGGAAGAGTTGATACAACAGACAGGTGATCCCAAGAAAGCTCATGCAGAAATTCAACGGAAAGCTTATTCCAAGCAATCCCATTAACAATGAAAGAGTCCAGTGCGGAATGTATTGTGTGTTATAAGAATAAAAAGTTGGCTCAACAGTAGCTAGAATTTGGCATGTACTGCTGGTTATAGATTCTTGCCAGCATTTGCCGCGGGGACGAGACCTAATGTTACCCCACCATGAATGCTTTGCCTTAAAATCACCGCCTGCAATTAATCTACCGCCCATAGTTATTAACAGTTAACAAAAATCCGTTTTAGTCCAAGGTTCTCTGGGAGGAAGGTACAAAGAGGCTATTTTTACGTACCCACCACTCATCAGCACTATACTAGCTAATTGTAACTGCATGCTAGAAATCGATTCATTCTGGTTATGACTATTACTAGAACGAATAATAACGGCAGAGCCTCCTTTGGATCTACCACTGGGATGATTGGCATAGTATTGATCATATCCATATCATTATATCAATTTTGTTGGCACTGAGCAAAAGCCTGAGTTCGGCGTTGTTCCTGACCAAACCACCTGGGTTCCACAACCCGATTTTTAAGAGCACCTCACTCATTTTGCAATTAGTTTCTGCATCAGATCACGATAGGCTTTGTTAGACTCCATCCTTTCCTGTATAAGTTTGAACATTTGGTACATTCTGACATGTATATAATGTATCGCTTTTTCCAACGTATTGAATTTGTTGTTGAAAATTTGGGTTGCGCCAAAATCAAAAGCATTTAACCAACTTTGTTTTGAGTGCGCATTGATAGTTTTCTCAGTATTTAATTTTGCACTGTGAGCGTTGGAGAAGCATCTTTTGACAGCAGCGTTTGAAATAAATTCCGCTTTAGTGTTTCTATTAGCTTGGTTATTTAACGTATTATTGGCCGGTAGTCCATCTATAGGTAATCTTGCAGCTGGCTTAAGCTTTTTGCTCAAGTTATTTTATGATCTACTGAAAATTGCAAACGAAGACAGCACTACTGCAATAAAATAGATTTTCATGTTGAACAAACTTGGGAAAATTACAATAAGTCTCTAATAAGTATAAGATAAACAAATAAAACAGCCTGTGGCAAAATTACACATTGCATTTATGACAACTACAAGAAATAAAGCCACAAACTTCCTTACATGTTTAACTATCCAATTAGATGCTGGAAAGTATAGCAGGCTCAACGAACAAGACTCTATAGAGTGGAAACACGTCACAGGCAAGCCATCTACGCAGCCAAACAAGAAATAAATTACCAGACTCTTTAATTCTCATATGACACGTTCCAGCACAG
This sequence comes from Cacoxenus indagator, assembly GCA_035041755.1. NCBI lineage: Eukaryota > Metazoa > Arthropoda > Insecta > Diptera > Drosophilidae > Cacoxenus > Cacoxenus indagator. Next base: position 8,528 of record JAWNKX010000909.1, on the reverse strand, counting down.
GATACACAGCAAACGTTGACTCAGTGTGGGTAGTGGAAGGTAGTCAACGAGGTATGCATTCAGCAGGCAAACAAGCAAAAGGTAAATGTTACCACAAGCAACATGAGTGCAAAATGAGTAAATGTCAAACGACCAAACTAGTGAAATTCCACCAAGACAAGCGACACTTGTCTGTAAGCGATTTTCTTATTAGTATAATACTTAACACTCTACCAAGAGAAACAAGTGAGCATCTTAGCGCCTTGAACGCTGAAACAAAATCTTGGCGTCAAAGTTTTTAGAGTAGAAACTAAGACTTCGGCCGATAGTACAGAGTTCAAGGATAACTAGTGTAGTTTAAGTGTTAAAAAATGGTTATATAAAAGAGTTGCTGGTTTTTCTTATAAACAAGCATGTGTACGAGCGAGTTTGTGGTATTACCAAGTTGAAAAGAAGAAATCTGAAATAAACAACTAACAGTATGCAGTATTATTTGCGAACAACGACTTTAAGCATGAAATTTTCATGAGTAAAGCAAAGCTGTTGAAGATGTTCAGTACATACACTGAGCTTGCCTATAAAATAACTCATATGTTATTTAACAAAGATTTTGAGCAGTAAGTAAGTTAGATTCGAAGCACTTCAAAACAGGCAGTAACTTTCCGCTCTTCACATGTAGTAAACTCTTTAAAAAAACTCAGCGACTTCGTTTCAATAGCTGCTAAGGAAATTTCCGCTCACGTTTCAAATGTAGTATTTCAAATAAATACACCTTCACTGTTTTGCTTAAATGTCTTTATGGCCGTCGCAAGATTTCCTAGTTAATTCTTTTAGTACGTGTATGCGCACGTAAAACTAATTAAAACTATAATTGGCGCTCATTTTAACAGTCGTTAAGGCGGCGAAGAAATTTGCTTTCGAGATAAAAATTGACAAGTGTAAGAAGAAGCAAAGCATGTAACGTTTTCGTAGATTTTTTGCTTGAGCGTGAGCTTGGCTTAGCAAATAAGTAAATTAGTATAAAAAGTTGTCTAGTGTATCAATTTGTGAATCAAAACCATTCTCGAATCCACTTCAACACTCACAAAAAATGTCATCAAAATCGGTACTGCCGTTTACGAGAAGTTCAGTCACATACACACGTACGGCAGGTTTTTAATATATAAAGTCTAAAGTTCTGGTCTCGAGCTACACTAAGACAGAATTCCATTCACGACTATTACACCATCCAAAGCATGTTTAAGCCGAAGTCTAGACAAGTCCCACCTTATGTAGTTCTCCAACAAGTTGTTTACATAAAAAAACAGCTCGAGAGTGTCATAAGCACCAAAAATTATGCAACAAGAAATTTACTAAGCTGTAGTCTTGGAAATATGTGGGGGTGTTTTTAAGAGTTGCATTCTACGAAGGTCGAAGACCCACAGACTACACTTGATCTTTTCCGGTCAATGACCAAGTGGATATTTGTCTACAGCGCCGACATGTATGCTATGCGAACATTTTAATAAACGTTGCAAACAAGGCAAACTTTTAATTGTCTGCAAAAATGTGGAATAGGCAAAAACGTGCTGATGACGAACAGCCTTCGCCTGCATTTGTGTGTGGGCATCGGGCTGGGCTTGAATACAATACAATCCGACAAATTGAAGCTTAAAGCGCCATTGGCTGTGCAACAAATCATCAAAAGTGAGTGTTTGTTATTAGGTTTGCAGTCGTTACATTTTTACCTCTACATAATTTGTGTTTTGCGCCGTTTTGTGTTTTGGGAGTTCGATCATAAGCGCATAATGATGTATGATTTTGTGTGCACTGTTTTGTAAGCGACTATAATTGTGTAATAATTGGATTTTAAGCTTAACAAACTAACTGAGGAACGTTCTAATTAAAATGTTAGCTATCTGAAAATAAATATTTATATTTTGCGTCACAATAAACCAATGCGATGATGTAACCAGAATGGCCACAGCCATTTCTAGAAGAAATATCCCTTAAGTCCTTGATGTCCGCCTGAAAGTGCGCGCCTGCTGTGTGTGTCGTGACTGAAAATAGAGTAGAACAGATTTGAATCGAGTATAGTCAAATCGGCTGCTGCTGAAGCACTTGTGTTTATCTCAACTTTGCGGCCAGCTAAATAAGAAATAAACACCTGTGAATAAGGGAGTCTACATATAGCATAGTTTTAGGTGGCGCCATACGTCGCTTTGTAATAAATTCCTATTTTGCACGCGAGCTGAACAAAAACAAAGAAACAAAACAAGAACACAAACACGCAAACTCCTACAGAAGCCGTTGTTTATTGTTAGTCTGATGTTAGCGCACATTAAATGTTATGATCCACATACTTTTAGAAATTCCTGCATACGCGTTGGCGCGAATAACGTTTTCAGGCAATTTTACGCTCAGGATTGATTCTAATAAAATTGTATTGGAATTGAGGCGAAACAGTCAGAACTGCAATAAGAAGACATTACACAATGAAAGGCGCAAACGTTTATTGTAAACGTATTTGTGCATAGAATATGCCACAAGCAGTTGAAGTTCTGTTGGCAGTACGCAGCACAATTGTTCACTTTTGTGTATTTATGGCGATAACTGCGGTAACTGCGAGTAGCTTGAAAGTGTGAAGTACCAGTTTCTTAATATACATATATAAAAGCTCAGACCCACTAATCGCCCTATTCTGTGCACTCTATCTATAAAATTCATATTAGTTGAATAGTGAGAAGCTTTTTGTCATTTTTGTTATTCTGGAGCACATGGAAAGCTGTTTTTCATAATAGTCGAAAAAATGCCATACCACACTTCGCCTTGTGTCACCGTGCAAATCAGTTTTGAAATTGTTTGGATTGCGCGGGAGACCGACGGTTGGCTCATAGCACCCACATGGTTCTTTCCTACGCACTTTTGGTATGACCTATTTGAGTAGAAATATAAATCCGTTAAGAACGAAACTCAAATGGAATCTTTGAGTTTCCATTAATCCGCGGCATCAATCGCTTTATCAATTGGTGACAATATTTTGAGAGTAGATAGTTTCTCTCAAAAACATTGGCCGATATTGAAAATGGATCACTATTATCACGCAATGATTTTAAAACACTTCTATTGTAAAAATTGTCATCATCTTCCAAAAACTTTGCTAAAAGGCAGAAAAACACGTTGTTGTCCATTTAAGCAGTGTGTTAGTAGTGTGAGAAATATTTTTACATGACCTAATGAGGAGGTGTTAAAAAAGTCGGTATTAGATAGAGCAGAGCTTTTCTAAATGAAAAAAATCATCCTAAAAATCCCATAAAAATGTTTTGTCGCTTACTGCCAATCAAAATCAATCAAAATCTTTCAAAATATATCTATATATCTATTCATTTGATAGAGTGCACAGAATAGGGCGCTAAAGCACGGCCACCTAGACAGATATGTGTGAGTGAGTAGGGAACGAATTGGAGTTGCTCGTCAAGCAAACTCAAGTTACACTGGTAAAATGGGGTCGGATAGAAATCTTTCCAGTAGAGAGTCGCGACTTACTTGAATATTGCTCTAGTCTGCTGTTTGTCAACCAAGGGCTTAGTTATCCCTTACCAACAACTTAGTCAGTCCTTATCAAGCACACACTTTCGCCTGTTTTTAGTTTTGTAATAACTCTGCATGGACTTTGTTCACTTTTCATTTTCTGCTACCTGCGTTAACGATGCGATTCCTAACAAAGTTCTATTGCTTATTTTGTATTTCTCTCCAGTGGCGCTATATGAAAGGACATGCCTGTGTTTGGCTACCTGTGAAGTTGTGAAAAATGCAGAGAAAATACACGGGCAATATGAGCGAGTAAAATTTGTTGGATATGAAACCTAATTTAATTTTAAATTATGGCTGCGTTTATAGTAAAAATTACAAAAGGGAATTCTGAAAGGTATTTATGATTCTTAATATTAGTTCACTTAATTGAACAATGCACCATTTTGAAGTTTCGTAATGCTCATTAAATTTAATTTAAAGGCACTTCGCATGCAATAAAGGCATCAGCTGTGCTGAAGTGTAGTTAAAATATTATAGAACACATTTTTTAGACAGTTTGAGATAAGTTTTGCATTAGGAAAGCATTTTCTCGTGGAAAAATAAAAACAATCAGTTTTTGATAATTTATTTTAAAGTTTCTCTTTGCCAACTATTTTGTTAGAAAAATGAAAAGGCCACGAAAAACTATTCTCTCTCGGAGTCATTGCAATTTCATTGGGAATGCATCTTATATGCGGGAATGCGCTCAAGATGGGAAACATGCTATAAAGCATTGAGTTTTTCAAGTTTCTTCTACGGTTGGTTGAATTCAATCGATTTGAAGTTGTTGATGGGCATTTCCATCTGAAAGAAGAGTAATTTCTTTTATGTTAATGATTCTGGCTGAAATTATAGGTTTTTAATATAGTTGCTTTTCGAACTTATTATCGTTGTACAACGATGGCGCCATAAAGGCTGGCATAAAAATCAATTGTGGACCATTATGAATCTGGTCGAAACTAAACAAAAAGACAACAGCCTGAACTCCTTGCCACATTGTGAAAGCAGCTGCTAAGCAAACTTTTAACATTAAATACAAGCAAGTCAGAAAAGCATAAATCATTCGACTTGCTCCAGTTGGAAGTCAAAGTTAAATCTTCCCGTGCGCTCACGTATTAAATATTTTTGTAGCTAGATTTTAGCGGCAACAACTTGTGGACCCATTGTAAACTGGTGAGCAGATGATTCTTTTATGACAACTTCAGGTGCTTTTTCATTCGTAAATTAAATGTATTTCTGACCTATTTAAATATTACTTTGGGCTTCTGGCTTTTTGAGTGAATTTAATTTGTCGTGAAATAATTCTACGACTTAATGCATACTTTAAGGCACTTATGGTGAAAGAAGATGATTCAGAATTAAAAAAAAAAAATTATTTATGACAAAAGCGTTGATAGCGACTGCTGCTGATGAAAAATATCCAGCAAATATGCATAAATGCAAATATCGAGGCAGCTGCCAGACACTTTTCTTTTCGAGATGAACATCATCATACAGGGTTTTGATTTCGACAATTAAGTTTACTCAGACAGCGACCAAGTGAATCATCAAAAAGTTATCAAGTCAACGCATTGAAGTCGTTGTCGTTTTCGACATCGCCTGCGCCTTTGTCATCCTTAAATTGATAATCTGCTAATGGGTTCCTTTTATTGTCCTCCCGAAGAAAGCACTGCATTTACTCAAAGGCAAGTTAAGTGGAACTTTTGTTGAATTATCGAATTGCATTACTCTGACAAATGCGTTTTGACAATGTACTTGAGCAAAGTGCAAGAAGTCAGAATCGCAACTATGACTTTGAAGTTAGCTGAAAAGTGGTGATACAGACAATAACCCAATAGGAAGTTGATCATAGTTACGCTATAGCAGTACGAACTATTGATGTTGAATATGTGATACAGAGACACCCGATATGAGACTAGGCTATATTATATAAGCTGGGAGAAGGGAGAAGATTACTACTCATGTCTCTATTGACCCTAAATAAGTTGGGAGCCTCTTATCCTCACACCTTTCGATGCATATACACCTTCACACTAGATCACTTTAGTGTGAAGATGCTGGAGTTCAGATGTGGAAATCTGTATCTTCCTTAAGCCACGAAGAATGAAGTCAAGAAAAAATAAAAGAGAGAAGAAAGTATCTATGAGATTGCAGCCATTTGTAATCGACTTGCAGCATTACAAGGCAAAAAGGCTTACCAAATGTCGGGTAATGCATAGCTCATGCTTTATAAGCACTTCCTAAGTTCTCCATAGACAAATGTCGAAGCTTTCAGCAAATCGATTTAATTCAACTTCAGGCAGCGAACGCTGAATTCCGAAGATGTTGTTGAGGGTAATTGGAATGATTTTCACTTAAGATTTGCTTACTTAAATTTTCAATTTAAAAACGATAACGACACTGAGCGTTTTTCTAACAAGTGTCATAAGCGGGGGAGTTGCAGGGATGTTACTTTAAACTGGAAAAGCGTAAAGTGATGAGGAAGCAGAAAGTAAAAATAGAATGTAAAAGAAGAGAACATAAAAGTATCAGGGGAACGACTTTTTACTAAAGGCATTGGTTGGTTGTTTGTATTGCAATTTCTGTGGAGATAGAAACCGATTACTGTTGGGGCAACTAAGTTAGTTTATTCACAGCACAGTACTTAATTGCAATATATACATTTATGTTTATTTATTTATAGTTACTAGAAGATACCCCACGGTTTGACTTCTTTCAGCAGGCGAGTGTATGGAAACTCGTGCTGGCCAGCAAGGCAAATTATTACTAACAACTTGAGTATTTTTATTTAAAAACTTAGCTAGCGCATCTAATATACGGTACTTGTTATATAGGCAAGAATATAGAGAGAGCGTAAAGAGAGTGGAGAAGAAAAACATTAGAGTGACTACGAACAGGTAGTGCTAATACAGGGTATTACAATAAAATTAAATCTAAGGCAAGTGATCCGAGCAATTAGGTTAAAACAAATACTATATAAGAGGAAGTTTAATGCTACAAAAAAAAAAGAACTCCATAGAGCAACTTTAAAAATAATTGGAAAATAAACACAAAAATGAAAACCCTCATTCACCCCATTAATAAGCGATCCACTCAACATAATCCAATTAATTTTCGGGAACGAGTTAAGAAGCAAAAATTTGATTTATCGCAAAAGTTTCTCGAACTTTTTCTTTACGTTTCGATTTTTCTATAGGAATTTGCTTGATGTTTGCAGGCAAAATACGCTGAACAAAATGTAAGGAAATTTTGAAAAATTTGATTTTTAATTAACCCGCAAAAAACTATTACAGTTTTGCCCTTGGCAAGCGAGCCAAAAGAAAAAGCCCGTGGCTTTAAAAACTTCCCAGACCTCCAGAAATCAACTTTCGCATGCAGTTCTTTATACACTTTTTATAGCGCAAGATGCTACGTGCAAACTTCACTACACATGGTGCCGGGGCTTACGGGAGTCGTACTGGGGGGGCTTACGTTATGGTACGTCGTGTTCCTAGTCTCCCTAGGTTTATCCGTAAGGAAGTTAGGTTCGTGCATCTATTTCCTGTTTGTTGACTTTAACCTCGCAACTGGAGAATGTATAGCATTTGCTGATAAGTGTTCGCATGTATTTTATAGCTAATCTCAATGACCGACTGGTGCTGAGCTAGGTCGAGTTATTTAAAAACTGCCCACTCTTGGGGCTGCTTTTGGTAGTTTTTAGTTTCAATTAGAACTTTTACACTTAATTACGTAGGCTTATTTGTATACTATATAGAATCGTCTAAACGTACACTTAGATGGCCGCTGTTCATTCGCGGTGCTCAAAAACTCATAAGCTCAGTTTGAGAACAGCGCTTGAAAGTATGCCTCAATAATTGCAAAAACAGTGCAACGGCTCGTCGAGTTTATACAAAAAGGTTGTACCGTTTTGATTGAACAGTTTTAATGTAAAAAAGATAAGCGAAGTGCTTAATTCGAATTCAGATTTTTATATCCCTACTGAGGCAGCTCATTTCCTTGATTGTAATCCCGTCTTCGGAAGATTTACTCTACCCAATGCCTGTCAACTGGTTATGGGACGTGGAAACTTAACTCCCACTCATTTAGGTCGGCTTTGTTAGTATTGAAAATGCACACATTTTGTTGTATATAAATCGCATGTGTGCACATGTTAAATATTGTGACACTTTTCCGCAACGGTGAACCACACCTGAAGCTGTACCTTAGCATTATTGGGTAATGTTTAATGTGGGTCGGTGTTATAGGAGGCAAAGTTATATTTAAACAAGTTGGGCAAAAAAATTTATAAAGGGAAAATTCACATGGCAAACAAATTTATTTAAATTTAAACGTAAATTTTTTGTTTAACTCTGTCACTGACGACTTCTACGTAATTACCTAATGTTTTCAAATTCGTAATGAGCAGCCGCATAAAATGGCTGGCAGTCGCAGGTGTGCGTGGGTTAAAATCAGCGCCGACATGTGGTAAAAAAATGTTTATATAAAAAATATCACTGGAATTATTTTAGTTGATTTTGGTTTGGTTGTTGACATTAGATAAAACGCGCCAAAGGTTTAAGTTTTTGGGGAATGGTGGAGCGACAAAAGGGCGGAAGTCAAATTAAGTTGGCTGAGCCTCAAATCAGTACACCTTGACAATTGCGTTGAATTTTCAGTAATTTGGTTGTAAATTGCTGTTGAGTTCTTGATTGAAAGAGTTGCTTCCGAAATAGGGAGTCTGGTGCTGAAACTGCTAAGAAGTAGAATCTTAGCCGCTTATAAAGGCAATAAAAATATTACTTTACTCGTATATTAAAGTGAAAAACTCTTCTGTCTGCAATCAGAACGCAAATCAATTCAACTTGAATTTTGCAGAGTTAGCGAACGTAATTTTTCTTGCTACCTTCCTTCGGATTATTTGGTGTACGTTCGCTTTATTAATAACTGGAGAAAAGTAATACAGCGTTGATTTCCCTTAAAAAGTCTCACAAACAGAAAGAAGGAGCGAAAAAATCAAG
>JAWNKX010000908.1:0-40994 GCA_035041755.1 Cacoxenus indagator | reverse complement strand
TCGCCTGAGTAGCCTGAGTCGCCTAAGCGCCTTAGTCCCTTGTGTCGCCTATGTACACAACGCCTGATCAGCCTGAGTAGCCTAAGATAAGCCTGAGTCGCCTAATTCGAATAAATAATCTAATTCGCCTGAGTGGCCTGAGTAGACTAAATCGTCTAAATCGCCTGAGTAACCTGATTACCGAAAGTCGCCTAAATCGCCCGAGTCGCCAGAGTCCCCTGAGTCTCGTGAGTCGCCAATGTACACATGGTAAATCAGCCTGAGACTAGCCTGAGTCGCCTAAGTCGATTAAATAGCATAATTCGGCTGAGTGGCCTGAGTAGACTAAATCGCCTATATCCACTGCATAACATGAGTAGCCTGAGTTGCCTATGTAGCCTATATCCTCTGCATAACCTGAGTAGCCTGAGTCTATGTAGCCTATATCACCTGAGTAACCTTTGTCGCCGCAGTCGCCTGAGGTGTCTAAATCGCCTGAGACCCCAAAGTCGCCTGAGTAGCCTAAGTAACCAAGATAGCCTAATTGCCTGAGTAAACTCAGTCACCTAAATCGCCGTAAGCCTCTAAATCTCCTGAGTAGCCTGAGTAGCCTAATAACCCTGAATCGCCTAAATCACCTAATCGCATAAATCGCCTACATCGATTGAGTTGCCTGAGTTGCATAAATGGCCTAAACCGCTTACACCGCTTGAGTCGCCTAATTCTTCTGATTAGCTTGAGACTAGCCTGAGTCGCCTTAGTCCAATACCTAGCCTAATTCGTCTGAGTAGTGAAAGTCGCCTAAATGCCCAAATCGCCTAAAGCGCCTAAATCGCCTGGGCAGCCTCATCAGCCTGAGTAACCTAAGTAGCCTGAGTGACTAAATTGTCCAATCCCCTGAGTAACCTGATTATCCACAGTCTTCTAAATCGCCTACATCGCCTGAGTAGCCTGAGTCGCCTAATCGCCTGAGTCCCCTGAGTCGCCTATGTGCACAACGCCTGATCAGCCTGAGCAGCCTAGGTAAACTAAAATAAGCCTGAGTCGCCTAATTCGAAAAATAATCTAATTCGCCTGAGTGGCATGAGTTGACTAAATCGTCTAAATCGCCTGAGTAACCTATTAACCAAAGTCGTCTAAATCGCCTGAGTCGTCTAATCGCCTGAGTCGCCAGAGTCCCCTGAGTCTCCTGAGTCGCCAATGTACACATGGTAAATCAGCCTGAGACTAGCCTGAGTCGCCTAAGTCGATTAAATAGCATAATTCGCCTGAGTGGCCTGAGTAGACTAAATCGCCTATATCAACTGCGTAACCGGAGTAGCCTGAGTCGCCTATGTTGCCTATATCACCTGAGTAACCTGAGTCGCCGGAGTCGCCTGAGTAGCCTAAATCGCCTGAGACGCCTGAGACACCAAAGTCGCCTGAGTAGCCTAAGTAACCAAGATAGCCTAATTGCCTGAGTAACCTAAGTCGCCTAAATCGCCGTAAGCTTTTAAATCTCCTGAGTAGCCTGAGTAGACTAAGTACCCTGAGTCGCCTAAATCACCTCATCGCATAAATCGCCCAAATCGTCAAAATCGACTGAGTTGCCTGAGTTGCATAAATGGCCTAAACCGCTTACACCGCTTGAGTCGCCTGATTCTTTTGATTAGCTTGAGACTAGCCTGAGTCGCCTAAGTCCAATAAATAGCCTAAACCACCTAATTCGTCTGAGAAGCGAAAGTCGCCTAAATGCCCAAATCGCCTAAATCAGAAATCGCCTAAAGCGCCTAACTCGACTGGGTAGCCTCATCAGCCTGATTGGCCTAAGTAACCTGAGTGACTAAATTGACTAATCCCCTGAGTAACCTGAGTAGCAAGAGTCGCCTAAATCACCTACATCGCCTGAGTAGCCTGAGTCGCATAAATCGCCGTAAGCTTCTAAATCTCCTTAGTAGCCTGAGTAGCCTAAGTACCCTGAGGCGCCTAAATCGCCAAAATCGACTGAGTTGCCTGAGTTGCATAAATGTCCTAAACCGCTTAAACCGCTTGAGTCGCCTGATTCGTCTGATTAGCTTGAGACTAGCCTGCGTCGCCTATGTCCAATAAATAACCTAAACCACCTAATTAGCCTGAGTAGCGAAAGTCGCCTAAATGCCCAAATCGCCTAAAGCGCCTAACTCGCCTGGGCAGCCTCATCAGCCTGATCAGCCTGAGTAGCCTAAGTAGCATGAGTGACTAAATTGTCTAATCCCCTGAGTAACCTGAGTAGCAAGAGTCGCCTAAATCACCTGCATCGCCTGAGTAGCCTGAGTCGCCTAAGCGCCTGAGTCCCTTGTGTCGCCTATGTACACAACGCCTGATCAGCCTGAGTAGCCTAAGATAAGCCTGAGTCGCCTAATTCGAATAAATAATCTAATTCGCCTGAGTGGCCTGAGTAGACTAAATCGTCTAAATCGCCTGAGTAACCTGATTACCGAAAGTCGCCTAAATCGCCCGAGTCGCCAGAGTCCCCTGAGTCTCGTGAGTCGCCAATGTACACATGGTAAATCAGCCTGAGACTAGCCTGAGTCGCCTAAGTCGATTAAATAGCATAATTCGGCTGAGTAGGACTAAATCGCCTATATCCACTGCATAACATGAGTAGCCTGAGTTGCCTATGTAGCCTATATCCTCTGCATAACCTGAGTAGCCTGAGTCTATGTAGCCTATATCACCTGAGTAACCTTTGTCGCCGCAGTCGCCTGAGGTGTCTAAATCGCCTGAGACCCCAAAGTCGCCTGAGTAGCCTAAGTAACCAAGATAGCCTAATTGCCTGAGTAAACTCAGTCACCTAAATCGCCGTAAGCCTCTAAATCTCCTGAGTAGCCTGAGTAGCCTAATAACCCTGAATCGCCTAAATCACCTAATCGCATAAATCGCCTACATCGATTGAGTTGCCTGAGTTGCATAAATGGCCTAAACCGCTTACACCGCTTGAGTCGCCTAATTCTTCTGATTAGCTTGAGACTAGCCTGAGTCGCCTTAGTCCAATACCTAGCCTAATTCGTCTGAGTAGTGAAAGTCGCCTAAATGCCCAAATCGCCTAAAGCGCCTAAATCGCCTGGGCAGCCTCATCAGCCTGAGTAACCTAAGTAGCCTGAGTGACTAAATTGTCCAATCCCCTGAGTAACCTGATTATCCACAGTCTTCTAAATCGCCTACATCGCCTGAGTAGCCTGAGTCGCCTAATCGCCTGAGTCCCCTGAGTCGCCTATGTGCACAACGCCTGATCAGCCTGAGCAGCCTAGGTAAACTAAAATAAGCCTGAGTCGCCTAATTCGAAAAATAATCTAATTCGCCTGAGTGGCATGAGTTGACTAAATCGTCTAAATCGCCTGAGTAACCTATTAACCAAAGTCGTCTAAATCGCCTGAGTCGTCTAATCGCCTGAGTCGCCAGAGTCCCCTGAGTCTCCTGAGTCGCCAATGTACACATGGTAAATCAGCCTGAGACTAGCCTGAGTCGCCTAAGTCGATTAAATAGCATAATTCGCCTGAGTGGCCTGAGTAGACTAAATCGCCTATATCAACTGCGTAACCGGAGTAGCCTGAGTCGCCTATGTTGCCTATATCACCTGAGTAACCTGAGTCGCCGGAGTCGCCTGAGTAGCCTAAATCGCCTGAGACGCCTGAGACACCAAAGTCGCCTGAGTAGCCTAAGTAACCAAGATAGCCTAATTGCCTGAGTAACCTAAGTCGCCTAAATCGCCGTAAGCTTTTAAATCTCCTGAGTAGCCTGAGTAGACTAAGTACCCTGAGTCGCCTAAATCACCTCATCGCATAAATCGCCCAAATCGTCAAAATCGACTGAGTTGCCTGAGTTGCATAAATGGCCTAAACCGCTTACACCGCTTGAGTCGCCTGATTCTTTTGATTAGCTTGAGACTAGCCTGAGTCGCCTAAGTCCAATAAATAGCCTAAACCACCTAATTCGTCTGAGAAGCGAAAGTCGCCTAAATGCCCAAATCGCCTAAATCAGAAATCGCCTAAAGCGCCTAACTCGACTGGGTAGCCTCATCAGCCTGATTGGCCTAAGTAACCTGAGTGACTAAATTGACTAATCCCCTGAGTAACCTGAGTAGCAAGAGTCGCCTAAATCACCTACATCGCCTGAGTAGCCTGAGTCGCATAAATCGCCGTAAGCTTCTAAATCTCCTTAGTAGCCTGAGTAGCCTAAGTACCCTGAGGCGCCTAAATCGCCAAAATCGACTGAGTTGCCTGAGTTGCATAAATGTCCTAAACCGCTTAAACCGCTTGAGTCGCCTGATTCGTCTGATTAGCTTGAGACTAGCCTGCGTCGCCTATGTCCAATAAATAACCTAAACCACCTAATTAGCCTGAGTAGCGAAAGTCGCCTAAATGCCCAAATCGCCTAAAGCGCCTAACTCGCCTGGGCAGCCTCATCAGCCTGATCAGCCTGAGTAGCCTAAGTAGCATGAGTGACTAAATTGTCTAATCCCCTGAGTAACCTGAGTAGCAAGAGTCGCCTAAATCACCTGCATCGCCTGAGTAGCCTGAGTCGCCTAAGCGCCTTAGTCCCTTGTGTCGCCTATGTACACAACGCCTGATCAGCCTGAGTAGCCTAAGATAAGCCTGAGTCGCCTAATTCGAATAAATAATCTAATTCGCCTGAGTGGCCTGAGTAGACTAAATCGTCTAAATCGCCTGAGTAACCTGATTACCGAAAGTCGCCTAAATCGCCCGAGTCGCCAGAGTCCCCTGAGTCTCGTGAGTCGCCAATGTACACATGGTAAATCAGCCTGAGACTAGCCTGAGTCGCCTAAGTCGATTAAATAGCATAATTCGGCTGAGTAGACTAAATCGCCTATATCCACTGCATAACATGAGTAGCCTGAGTTGCCTATGTAGCCTATATCCTCTGCATAACCTGAGTAGCCTGAGTCTATGTAGCCTATATCACCTGAGTAACCTTTGTCGCCGCAGTCGCCTGAGGTGTCTAAATCGCCTGAGACCCCAAAGTCGCCTGAGTAGCCTAAGTAACCAAGATAGCCTAATTGCCTGAGTAAACTCAGTCACCTAAATCGCCGTAAGCCTCTAAATCTCCTGAGTAGCCTGAGTAGCCTAATAACCCTGAATCGCCTAAATCACCTAATCGCATAAATCGCCTACATCGATTGAGTTGCCTGAGTTGCATAAATGGCCTAAACCGCTTACACCGCTTGAGTCGCCTAATTCTTCTGATTAGCTTGAGACTAGCCTGAGTCGCCTTAGTCCAATACCTAGCCTAATTCGTCTGAGTAGTGAAAGTCGCCTAAATGCCCAAATCGCCTAAAGCGCCTAAATCGCCTGGGCAGCCTCATCAGCCTGAGTAACCTAAGTAGCCTGAGTGACTAAATTGTCCAATCCCCTGAGTAACCTGATTATCCACAGTCTTCTAAATCGCCTACATCGCCTGAGTAGCCTGAGTCGCCTAATCGCCTGAGTCCCCTGAGTCGCCTATGTGCACAACGCCTGATCAGCCTGAGCAGCCTAGGTAAACTAAAATAAGCCTGAGTCGCCTAATTCGAAAAATAATCTAATTCGCCTGAGTGGCATGAGTTGACTAAATCGTCTAAATCGCCTGAGTAACCTATTAACCAAAGTCGTCTAAATCGCCTGAGTCGTCTAATCGCCTGAGTCGCCAGAGTCCCCTGAGTCTCCTGAGTCGCCAATGTACACATGGTAAATCAGCCTGAGACTAGCCTGAGTCGCCTAAGTCGATTAAATAGCATAATTCGCCTGAGTGGCCTGAGTAGACTAAATCGCCTATATCAACTGCGTAACCGGAGTAGCCTGAGTCGCCTATGTTGCCTATATCACCTGAGTAACCTGAGTCGCCGGAGTCGCCTGAGTAGCCTAAATCGCCTGAGACGCCTGAGACACCAAAGTCGCCTGAGTAGCCTAAGTAACCAAGATAGCCTAATTGCCTGAGTAACCTAAGTCGCCTAAATCGCCGTAAGCTTTTAAATCTCCTGAGTAGCCTGAGTAGACTAAGTACCCTGAGTCGCCTAAATCACCTCATCGCATAAATCGCCCAAATCGTCAAAATCGACTGAGTTGCCTGAGTTGCATAAATGGCCTAAACCGCTTACACCGCTTGAGTCGCCTGATTCTTTTGATTAGCTTGAGACTAGCCTGAGTCGCCTAAGTCCAATAAATAGCCTAAACCACCTAATTCGTCTGAGAAGCGAAAGTCGCCTAAATGCCCAAATCGCCTAAATCAGAAATCGCCTAAAGCGCCTAACTCGACTGGGTAGCCTCATCAGCCTGATTGGCCTAAGTAACCTGAGTGACTAAATTGACTAATCCCCTGAGTAACCTGAGTAGCAAGAGTCGCCTAAATCACCTACATCGCCTGAGTAGCCTGAGTCGCATAAATCGCCGTAAGCTTCTAAATCTCCTTAGTAGCCTGAGTAGCCTAAGTACCCTGAGGCGCCTAAATCGCCAAAATCGACTGAGTTGCCTGAGTTGCATAAATGTCCTAAACCGCTTAAACCGCTTGAGTCGCCTGATTCGTCTGATTAGCTTGAGACTAGCCTGCGTCGCCTATGTCCAATAAATAACCTAAACCACCTAATTAGCCTGAGTAGCGAAAGTCGCCTAAATGCCCAAATCGCCTAAAGCGCCTAACTCGCCTGGGCAGCCTCATCAGCCTGATCAGCCTGAGTAGCCTAAGTAGCATGAGTGACTAAATTGTCTAATCCCCTGAGTAACCTGAGTAGCAAGAGTCGCCTAAATCACCTGCATCGCCTGAGTAGCCTGAGTCGCCTAAGCGCCTGAGTCCCTTGTGTCGCCTATGTACACAACGCCTGATCAGCCTGAGTAGCCTAAGATAAGCCTGAGTCGCCTAATTCGAATAAATAATCTAATTCGCCTGAGTGGCCTGAGTAGACTAAATCGTCTAAATCGCCTGAGTAACCTGATTACCGAAAGTCGCCTAAATCGCCCGAGTCGCCAGAGTCCCCTGAGTCTCGTGAGTCGCCAATGTACACATGGTAAATCAGCCTGAGACTAGCCTGAGTCGCCTAAGTCGATTAAATAGCATAATTCGGCTGAGTAGACTAAATCGCCTATATCCACTGCATAACATGAGTAGCCTGAGTTGCCTATGTAGCCTATATCCTCTGCATAACCTGAGTAGCCTGAGTCTATTAGCCTATATCACCTGAGTAACCTTTGTCGCCGCAGTCGCCTGAGGTGTCTAAATCGCCTGAGACCCCAAAGTCGCCTGAGTAGCCTAAGTAACCAAGATAGCCTAATTGCCTGAGTAAACTCAGTCACCTAAATCGCCGTAAGCCTCTAAATCTCCTGAGTAGCCTGAGTAGCCTAATAACCCTGAATCGCCTAAATCACCTAATCGCATAAATCGCCTACATCGATTGAGTTGCCTGAGTTGCATAAATGGCCTAAACCGCTTACACCGCTTGAGTCGCCTAATTCTTCTGATTAGCTTGAGACTAGCCTGAGTCGCCTTAGTCCAATACCTAGCCTAATTCGTCTGAGTAGTGAAAGTCGCCTAAATGCCCAAATCGCCTAAAGCGCCTAAATCGCCTGGGCAGCCTCATCAGCCTGAGTAACCTAAGTAGCCTGAGTGACTAAATTGTCCAATCCCCTGAGTAACCTGATTATCCACAGTCTTCTAAATCGCCTACATCGCCTGAGTAGCCTGAGTCGCCTAATCGCCTGAGTCCCCTGAGTCGCCTATGTGCACAACGCCTGATCAGCCTGAGCAGCCTAGGTAAACTAAAATAAGCCTGAGTCGCCTAATTCGAAAAATAATCTAATTCGCCTGAGTGGCATGAGTTGACTAAATCGTCTAAATCGCCTGAGTAACCTATTAACCAAAGTCGTCTAAATCGCCTGAGTCGTCTAATCGCCTGAGTCGCCAGAGTCCCCTGAGTCTCCTGAGTCGCCAATGTACACAAGGCAAATCAGCCTGAGACTAGCCTGAGTCGCCTAAGTCGATTAAATAGCATAATTCGCCTGAGTGGCCTGAGTAGACTAAATCGCCTATATCAACTGCGTAACCGGAGTAGCCTGAGTCGCCTATGTTGCCTATATCACCTGAGTAACCTGAGTCGCCGGAGTCGCCTGAGTAGCCTAAATCGCCTGAGACGCCTGAGACACCAAAGTCGCCTGAGTAGCCTAAGTAACCAAGATAGCCTAATTGCCTGAGTAACCTAAGTCGCCTAAATCGCCGTAAGCTTTTAAATCTCCTGAGTAGCCTGAGTAGACTAAGTACCCTGAGTCGCCTAAATCACCTCATCGCATAAATCGCCCAAATCGTCAAAATCGACTGAGTTGCCTGAGTTGCATAAATGGCCTAAACCGCTTACACCGCTTGAGTCGCCTGATTCTTTTGATTAGCTTGAGACTAGCCTGAGTCGCCTAAGTCCAATAAATAGCCTAAACCACCTAATTCGTCTGAGAAGCGAAATCGCCTAAATGCGCCAAGTCGCCTAAATAGAAATCGCCTGAGAGCCGCCTAACTACGAGTCGCCTGAGTAGCCTATCAGCCTATTCGCCTAGTAACCTGAGTGCTAAATTGCCTAATCGCCTGAGTAGCCTGAGTAGCCGAGTCGCCTAAATCGCCTAAATCGCCTGAGTAGCCTGAGTCGCATAAATCGCCTAAAGCTGCTCTAAATCTCCTGAGTAGCCTGAGTAGCCTAAGTACCCTGAGTGCGCCTAAATCGCCTAAATCGACTGAGTTGCCTGAGTTGCATAAATGCCTAAACCGCTTAAACCGCTTGAGTCGCCTGATTCGTCTGATTAGCTTGAGACTAGCCTGAGTCGCCTATGTCCAATACAAGTAACCTAAAGCCGAGCCTAATCTAGCCTGAGTAGCCTGAAAGTCGCCTAAATGCCCAAATCGCCTAAAGCGCCTAATCGCCTGAGCAGCCTCATCAGCCTGAGTCAGCCTGAGTAGCCTAAGTAGCATGAGTTGACTAAATCGTCTAAATCGCCTGAGTAACCTGATTAACCAAAGTCGTCTAAATCGCCTGAGTCGTCTAATCGCCTGAGTCGCCAGAGTCCCCTGAGTCTCCTGAGTCGCCAATGTACACAAGGCAAATCAGCCTGAGACTAGCCTGAGTCGCCTAAGTCGATTAAATAGCATAATTCGCCTGAGTGGCCTGAGTAGACTAAATCGCCTATATCAACTGCGTAACCGGAGTGCCTGAGTCGCCTATGTTGCCTATATCACCTGAGTAACCTGAGTCGCCGGAGTCGCCTGAGTAGCCTAAATCGTCTGAGACGCCTGAGACACCAAAGTCGCCTGAGTAGCCTAAGTAACCAAGATAGCCTAATTGCCTGAGTAACCTAAGTCGCCTAAATCGCCGTAAGCTTTTAAATCTCCTGAGTAGCCTGAGTAGACTAAGTACCCTGAGTCGCCTAAATCACCTCATCGCATAAATCGCCCAAATCGTCAAAATCGACTGAGTTGCCTGAGTTGCATAAATGGCCTAAACCGCTTACACCGCTTGAGTCGCCTGATTCTTTTGATTAGCTTGAGACTAGCCTGAGTCGCCTAAGTCCAATAAATAGCCTATACCACCTAATTCGTCTGAGAAGCGAAAGTCGCCTAAATGCCCAAATCGCCTAAATCAGAAATCGCCTAAAGCGCCTAACTCGACTGGGTAGCCTCGAGTCGCCATGCCTGCCAAATCCCTGAGTAGCCTAGTCGACGTAATCGCCTGAGTAGCCTAGTCGCCTAAATCGCCTGAATCACCTAAGTAACCTGAGTCGCCTGAGTAACCACGCTGCCAATACCTAAACCTAGCCCTAGTCGCCTAATCGCCTAAGCCTGAGCCTAGCCATCGCCTGAGTAGCCTAAGTCAGGCCTACATCGCCTGAGTAGCCTGAGTCGCTAAATCGCCGTAAGCTATCCTGAGTCGCCTTAGTAGCCCTGAGTCGCCTAAGTATCACCTGAGCGCGACTAAATCGCCCAATCGTAAAATCGACTGAGTTGCCTGAGTTGCATAAATGTCCTAAACCGCTTACACCGCTTGAGTCGCCTGATTCGTCTGATTAGCTTGAGACTAGCCTGCGTCGCCTATGTCCAATAAATAGCCTAAACCACCTAATTCGCCTGAGTAGCGAAAGTCGCCTAAATGCCCAAATCGCCTACAGCGCCTAACTCGCCTGAGGCAGCCTCATCACTGGTACCTGATCAGCCTGAGTAGCCTAAGTAGCCTGAGTGACTAAATTGTCTAATCCCCTGAGTAACCTGAGTAGCAAGAGTCGCCTAAATCGCCTACATCGCCTGAGTAGCCTGAGTCGCCTAAGCGCCTGAGTCCCTTGTGTCGCCTATGTACACAACGCCTGATCAGCCTGAGTAGCCTAGAGATAAGCCTGAGTCGCCTAATTCGAATAAATAATCTAATTCGCCTGAGTGGCCTGAGTAGACTAAATCGTCTAAATCGCCTGAGTAACCTGATTACCGAAAGTCGCCTAAATCGCCCGAGTCGCCAGAGTCCCCTGAGTCTCGTGAGTCGCCAATGTACACATGGTAAATCAGCCTGAGACTAGCCTGAGTCGCCTAAGTCGATTAAATAGCATAATTCGGCTGAGTGGCCTGAGTAGACTAAATCGCCTATATCCACTGCATAACATGAGTAGCCTGAGTTGCCTATGTAGCCTATATCCTCTGCATAACCTGAGTAGCCTGAGTCTATGTAGCCTATATCACCTGAGTAACCTTTGTCGCCGCAGTCGCCTGAGGTGTCTAAATCGCCTGAGACCCCAAAGTCGCCTGAGTAGCCTAAGTAACCAAGATAGCCTAATTGCCTGAGTAAACTCAGTCACCTAAATCGCCGTAAGCCTCTAAATCTCCTGAGTAGCCTGAGTAGCCTAATAACCCTGAATCGCCTAAATCACCTAATCGCATAAATCGCCTACATCGATTGAGTTGCCTGAGTTGCATAAATGGCCTAAACCGCTTACACCGCTTGAGTCGCCTAATTCTTCTGATTAGCTTGAGACTAGCCTGAGTCGCCTTAGTCCAATACCTAGCCTAATTCGTCTGAGTAGTGAAAGTCGCCTAAATGCCCAAATCGCCTAAAGCGCCTAAATCGCCTGGGCAGCCTCATCAGCCTGAGTAACCTAAGTAGCCTGAGTGACTAAATTGTCCAATCCCCTGAGTAACCTGATTATCCACAGTCTTCTAAATCGCCTACATCGCCTGAGTAGCCTGAGTCGCCTAATCGCCTGAGTCCCCTGAGTCGCCTATGTGCACAACGCCTGATCAGCCTGAGCAGCCTAGGTAAACTAAAATAAGCCTGAGTCGCCTAATTCGAAAAATAATCTAATTCGCCTGAGTGGCATGAGTTGACTAAATCGTCTAAATCGCCTGAGTAACCTATTAACCAAAGTCGTCTAAATCGCCTGAGTCGTCTAATCGCCTGAGTCGCCAGAGTCCCCTGAGTCTCCTGAGTCGCCAATGTACACAAGGCAAATCAGCCTGAGACTAGCCTGAGTCGCCTAAGTCGATTAAATAGCATAATTCGCCTGAGTGGCCTGAGTAGACTAAATCGCCTATATCAACTGCGTAACCGGAGTAGCCTGAGTCGCCTATGTTGCCTATATCACCTGAGTAACCTGAGTCGCCGGAGTCGCCTGAGTAGCCTAAATCGCCTGAGACGCCTGAGACACCAAAGTCGCCTGAGTAGCCTAAGTAACCAAGATAGCCTAATTGCCTGAGTAACCTAAGTCGCCTAAATCGCCGTAAGTTTTAAATCTCCTGAGTAGCCTGAGTAGACTAAGTACCCTGAGTCGCCTAAATCACCTCATCGCATAAATCGCCCAAATCGTCAAAATCGACTGAGTTGCCTGAGTTGCATAAATGGCCTAAACCGCTTACACCGCTTGAGTCGCCTGATTCTTGATTAGCTTGAGACTAGCCTGAGTCCCTAAGTCCAATAAATAGCCTAAACCACCTAATTCGTCTGAGAAGCGAAAGTCGCCTAAATGCCCAAATCGCCTAAAGCAGCCTAACTCGACTGGGAGCCTCATCAGCCTGAGGCCTAGTCCTGAGTGCAGCCCCCTGAGTACCTGAGCGCAAGAGTCGCCTAATCGCCTGAGTAGCCTGAGTCGCTAAATGCCGTAGCCTAAATCGCCTATGCCTGAGTTGCCTGAGTAGCCTGAGTGCGCCTAAACCGCCTAAACGCTGAGTCTCCTGAGTCGCCTGATGTCTAGTTACCTGAGTCGCCTGATGTCACATAGCCTGAGTCGCCTAAGTCCAATAAATCCTAAAGCCTAAAGCCTGAGTCGCCTAATTCGCCTGAGTAAGCGATAAGTTCGCCTGAGTAGCATGCGTGACTAAATCGTCTAATCCCCTGAGTAACCTGAGTAGCCAGAGTCGCCTAAATCGCCTAATCGACTGAGTAGCCTGAGTCGCCAACGCCTGAGTCCCTGAGTCGCCTATGTCACAACGCCTGATCAGCCTGAGTAGACTAAATGCCTGAGTCGCCTAATTCGACAAATGAGCTAATTCGCCTGAGTGGCATGAGTGACTGAATCGCCTAAATCGCCTGAGTAACCTTACAAGTCGCCTGAGTCGCTAATCGCCGTGAGTCGCCATGAAAATCGCCTGAGTAGCCTGAGTCGCCTAAGCTATGCATAACCTGAGTAGCTAGCCTGAGGTCAGCCTAGAGTCCGATCGCCTGAGTGCGCCTAAATCGCCTGAGACGCCTGAGACACCAAAGTCGCCTGAGTAGCCTAAGTAACCAGATAGCCTAATTGCCTGAGTAACCTAAGTCGCCTAAATCGCCGTAAGCTTAAATCTCCTGAGTAGCCTGAGTAGCTAAGTACCCTGAGTCGCCTAAATCACCTCATCGCATAAATCGCCCAAATCGTCAAAATCGACTGAGTTACCTGAGTTGCATAAATGGCCTAAACCGCTTACACCGCTTGAGTCGCCTGATTCTTTTGATTAGCTTGAGACAGCCTGAGTCGCCTAAGTCCAATAAATAGCCTAAACCACCTAATTCGTCTGAAAGCGCCTAACATCGCCTCGAAATCGCTAAAGCGCCTAACTCGACTGGGTAGCCTCATCAGCCTGAGTAACCTAAGTAGCCTGAGTGACTAAATTGTCCAATCCCCTGAGTAACCTGATAGCCAAGTCTCTAAATCGCCTACATCGCCTGAGTAGCCTGAGTCGCCTAATCGCCTGAGTCCCCTGAGTCGCCTATGTGCACAACGCCTGATCAGCCTGAGCAGCCTAGGTAAACTAAAATAAGCCTGAGTCGCCTAATTCGAATAAATAATCTAATTCGCCTGAGTGGCCTGAGTAGACTAAATCGTCTAAATCGCCTGAGTAACCTGATTACCGAAAGTCGCCTAAATCGCCCGAGTCGCCAGAGTCCCCTGAGTCTCGTGAGTCGCCAATGTACACATGGTAAATCAGCCTGAGACTAGCCTGAGTCGCCTAAGTCGATTAAATAGCATAATTCGGCTGAGTGGCCTGAGTAGACTAAATCGCCTATATCCACTGCATAACATGAGTAGCCTGAGTTGCCTATGTAGCCTATATCCTCTGCATAACCTGAGTAGCCTGAGTCTATGTAGCCTATATCACCTGAGTAACCTTTGTCGCCGCAGTCGCCTGAGGTGTCTAAATCGCCTGAGACCCCAAAGTCGCCTGAGTAGCCTAAGTAACCAAGATAGCCTAATGCCTAAATGCCTGAGAGCTGTAAAGCCTCGAGTCCAGCACTAAATCGCCGTAAGCCTCTAAATCTCCTGAGTAGCCTGAGTAGCCGAATAACCCTGAATCGCCTAAATCACCTAATCGCATAAATCGCCTACATCGATTGAGTTGCCTGAGTTGCATAAATGGCCTAAACCGCTTACACCGCTTGAGTCGCCTAATTCTTCTGATTAGCTTGAGACTAGCCTGAGTCGCCTTAGTCCAATACCTAGCCTAATTCGTCTGAGTAGTGAAAGTCGCCTAAATGCCCAAATCGCCTAAAGCGCCTAAATCGCCTGGGCAGCCTCATCAGCCTGAGTAACCTAAGTAGCCTGAGTGACTAAATTGTCCAATCCCCTGAGTAACCTGATTATCCACAGTCTTCTAAATCGCCTACATCGCCTGAGTAGCCTGAGTCGCCTAATCGCCTGAGTCCCCTGAGTCGCCTATGTGCACAACGCCTGATCAGCCTGAGCAGCCTAGGTAAACTAAAATAAGCCTGAGTCGCCTAATTCGAAAAATAATCTAATTCGCCTGAGTGGCATGAGTTGACTAAATCGTCTAAATCGCCTGAGTAACCTATTAACCAAAGTCGTCTAAATCGCCTGAGTCGTCTAATCGCCTGAGTCGCCAGAGTCCCCTGAGTCTCCTGAGTCGCCAATGTACACAAGGCAAATCAGCCTGAGACTAGCCTGAGTCGCCTAAGTCGATTAAATAGCATAATTCGCCTGAGTGGCCTGAGTAGACTAAATCGCCTATATCAACTGCGTAACCGGAGTAGCCTGAGTCGCCTATGTTGCCTATATCACCTGAGTAACCTGAGTCGCCGGAGTCGCCTGAGTAGCCTAAATCGCCTGAGACGCCTGAGACACCAAAGTCGCCTGAGTAGCCTAAGTAACCAAGATAGCCTAATTGCCTGAGTAACCTAAGTCGCCTAAATCGCCGTAAGCTTTTAAATCTCCTGAGTAGCCTGAGTAGACTAAGTACCCTGAGTCGCCTAAATCACCTCATCGCATAAATCGCCCAAATCGTCAAAATCGACTGAGTTGCCTGAGTTGCATAAATGGCCTAAACCGCTTACACCGCTTGAGTCGCCTGATTCTTTTGATTAGCTTGAGACTAGCCTGAGTCGCCTAAGTCCAATAAATAGCCTAAACCACCTAATTCGTCTGAGAAGCGAAAGTCGCCTAAATGCCCAAATCGCCTAAATCAGAAATCGCCTAAAGCGCCTAACTCGACTGGGTAGCCTCATCAGCCTGATTGGCCTAAGTAACCTGAGTGACTAAATTGACTAATCCCCTGAGTAACCTGAGTAGCAAGAGTCGCCTAAATCACCTACATCGCCTGAGTAGCCTGAGTCGCATAAATCGCCGTAAGCTTCTAAATCTCCTTAGTAGCCTGAGTAGCCTAAGTACCCTGAGGCGCCTAAATCGCCAAAATCGACTGAGTTGCCTGAGTTGCATAAATGTCCTAAACCGCTTAAACCGCTTGAGTCGCCTGATTCGTCTGATTAGCTTGAGACTAGCCTGCGTCGCCTATGTCCAATAAATAACCTAAACCACCTAATTAGCCTGAGTAGCGAAAGTCGCCTAAATGCCCAAATCGCCTAAAGCGCCTAACTCGCCTGGGCAGCCTCATCAGCCTGATCAGCCTGAGTAGCCTAAGTAGCATGAGTGACTAAATTGTCTAATCCCCTGAGTAACCTGAGTAGCCAGAGTCGTCTAAATCGCCTACATAGTCTGAGTAGCCTGAGTCGCCTATACGCCTGAGTCCCCTGAGTCGCCTATGTGCACAACGCCTGATCAGCCTGAGCAGCCTGGGTAAACTAAAATAAGCCTGAGTCGCCTAATTCGAAAAATAATCTAATTCGCCTGAGTGGCATGAGTTGACTAAATCGTCTAAATCGCCTGAGTAACCTATTAACCAAAGTCGTCTAAATCGCCTGAGTCGTCTAATCGCCTGAGTCGCCAGAGTCCCCTGAGTCTCCTGAGTCGCCAATGTACACAAGGCAAATCAGCCTGAGACTAGCCTGAGTCGCCTAAGTCGATTAAATAGCATAATTCGCCTGAGTGGCCTGAGTAGACTAAATCGCCTATATCAACTGCGTAACCGGAGTAGCCTGAGTCGCCTATGTTGCCTATATCACCTGAGTAACCTGAGTCGCCGGAGTCGCCTGAGTAGCCTAAATCGCCTGAGACGCCTGAGACACCAAAGTCGCCTGAGTAGCCTAAGTAACCACGATAGCCTAATTGCCTGAGTAACCTAAGTCGCCTAAATCGCCGTAAGATTTTAAATCTCCTGAGTAGCCTGAGTAGACTAAGTACCCTGAGTCGCCTAAATCACCTCATCGCATAAATCGCCCAAATCGTCAAAATCGACTGAGTTACCTGAGTTGCATAAATGGCCTAAACCGCTTACACCGCTTGAGTCGCCTGATTCTTTTGATTAGCTTGAGACATGCCTGAGTCGCCTAAGTCCAATAAATAGCCTAAACCACCTAATTCGTCTGAGAAGCGAAAGTCACCTAAATGCCCAAATCGCCTAAATCAGAAATCGTCTAAAGCGCCTAACTCGACTGGGTAGCCTCATCAGCCTGAGTAACCTAAGTAGCCTGAGTGACTAAATTGTCCAATCCCCTGAGTAACCTGATTAGCCACAGTCTTCTAAATCGCCTACATCGCCTGAGTAGCCTGAGTCGCCTAATCGCCTGAGTCCCCTGAGTCGCCTATGTGCACAACGCCTGATCAGCCTGAGCAGCCTAGGTAAACTAAAATAAGCCTGAGTCGCCTAATTCGAAAAATAATCTAATTCGCCTGAGTGGCATGAGTTGACTAAATCGTCTAAATCGCCTGAGTAACCTATTAACCAAAGTCGTCTAAATCGCCTGAGTCGTCTAATCGCCTGAGTCGCCAGAGTCCCCTGAGTCTCCTGAGTCGCCAATGTACACAAGGCAAATCAGCCTGAGACTAGCCTGAGTCGCCTAAGTCGATTAAATAGCATAATTCGCCTGAGTGGCCTGAGTAGACTAAAACGCCTATATCAACTGCGTAACCGGAGTAGCCTGAGTCGCTTATGTTGCCTATATCACCTGAGTAACCTGAGTCGCCGGAGTCGCCTGAGTAGCCTAAATCGCCTGAGACGCCTGAGACACCAAAGTCGCCTGAGTAGCCTAAGTAACCAAGATAGCCTAATTGCCTGAGTACCCTAAGTCGCCTAAATCGCCGTAAGCTTTTAAATCTCCTGAGTAGCCTGAGTAGACTAAGTACCCTGAGTCGCCTAAATCACCTCATCGCATAAATCGCCCAAATCGTCAAAATCGACTGAGTTGCCTGAGTTGCATAAATGGCCTAAACCGCTTACACCGCTTGAGTCGCCTGATTTTTTTGATTAGCTTGAGACTAGCCTGAGTCGCCTAAGTCCAATAAATAGCCTAAACCACCTAATTCGTCTGAGAAGCGAAAGTCGCCTAAATGCCCAAATCGCCTAAATCAGAAATCGCCTAAAGCGCCTAACTCGACTGGGTAGCCTCATCAGCCTGATTGGCCTAAGTAACCTGAGTGACTAAATTGTCTAATCCCCTGAGTAACCTGAGTAGCAAGAGTCGCCTAAATCACCTACATCGCCTGAGTAGCCTGAGTCGCCTAAGCGCCTGAGTCCCTTGTGTCGCCTATGTACACAACGCCTGATCAGCCTGAGTAGCCTAAGATAAGCCTGAGTCGCCTAATTCGAATAAATAATCTAATTCGCCTGAGTGGCCTGAGTAGACTAAATCGTCTAAATCGCCTGAGTAACCTGATTACCGAAAGTCGCCTAAATCGCCTGAGTCGTCTAATCGCCCGAGTCGCCAGAGTCCCCTGAGTCTCGTGAGTCGCCAATGTACACATGGTAAATCAGCCTGAGACTAGCCTGAGTCGCCTAAGTCGATTAAATAGCATAATTCGGCTGAGTGGCCTGAGTAGACTAAATCGCCTATATACACTGCATAACATGAGTAGCCTGAGTTGCCTATGTAGCCTATATCCTCTGCATAACCTGAGTAGCCTGAGTCTATGTAGCCTATATCACCTGAGTAACCTTTGTCGCCGCAGTCGCCTGAGGTGTCTAAATCGCCTGAGACCCCAAAGTCGCCTGAGTAGCCTAAGTAACCAAGATAGCCTAATTGCCTGAGTAAACTCAGTCACCTAAATCGCCGTAAGCTTCTAAATCTCCTGAGTAGCCTGAGTAGCCTAATAACCCTGAATCGCCTAAATCACCTAATCGCATAAATCGCCTACATAGATTTAGTTGCCTGAGTTGCATAAATGGCCTAAACCGCTTACACCGCTTGAGTCGCCTAATTCTTCTGATTAGCTTGAGACTAGCCTGAGTCGCCTTAGTCCAATACCTAGCCTAATTCGTCTGAGTAGTGAAAGTCGCCTAAATGCCCAAATCGCCTAAAGCGCCTAAATCGCCTGGGCAGCCTCATCAGCCTGAGTAACCTAAGTAGCCTGAGTGACTAAATTGTCCAATCCCCTGAGTAACCTGATTAGCCAGAGTCTTCTAAATCGCCTACATCGCCTGAGTAGCCTGAGTCGCCTAATCGCCTGAGTCCCCTGAGTCGCCTATGTGCACAACGCCTGATCAGCCTGAGCAGCCTGGGTAAACTAAAATAAGCCTGAGTCGCCTAATTCGAAAAATAATCTAATTCGCCTGAGTGGCATGAGTTGACTAAATCGTCTAAATCGCCTGCGTAACCTATTAACCAAAGTCGTCTAAATCGCCTGAGTCGTCTAATCGCCTAAGTCGCCAGAGTCCCCTGAGTCTCCTGAGTCGCCAATGTACACAAGGCAAATCAGCCTGAGACTAGCCTGAGTCGCTTAAAAGTCGATTAAATAGCATAATTCGCCTGAGTGGCCTGAGTAGACTAAATCGCCTAAATCCACTGCGTAACCTGAGTAGCCTGAGTCGCCTATGTAGCCTATATCATCTGGGTAACCTGAATCGCCGGAGTCGCCTAAGTAGCCTAAATCGCCTGAGTCGCCTGATACACCAAATTCGCCTGAGTAGCCTGAGTAACCCAGATAGCCTAATTGCCTGAGTAACCTAAGTCGTCTAAATCGCCGTAGCTTCTAAATATCCTGAGTAGCCTGAGTAGCCTAAGTAACCTGAGTCGCCTAAATGACCTCATAGCATAAATCGCCTAAATCGCCAAAATCGACTGAGTTGCCTGAGTTGCATAAATGTCCTAAACCGCTTACACCGCTTGAGTCGCCTGATTCGTCTGATTAGCTTGAGACTAGCCTGAGTCGCCTAAGTCCAATAAATAGCGTAAACCACCTAATTCGCCTTAGTAGCGAAAGTCGCCTAAATTCCCAAATCGCCTAAAGCGGCTAACTCGCCTGGGCAGCCTCATCAGCCTGATCAGCCTGAGTAGCCTAAGTAGCATGAGTGATTAAATTGTCTAATCCCCTGAGTAACCTGAGTAGCCAGAGTCGTCTAAATCGCCTACATCGCCTAAGTAACCTGAGTCGCCTGAGTCGCCTGATCGCCTGAGTATCCTGAGTCGCATAAATCGCCGTAAGCTTCTAAATCTCCTTAGTAGTCTGAGTAGCCTAAATACCCTGATTCGCCTAAATCGCCAAAATCGACGGAGTTGCCTGAGTTGCATAAATGTCCTAAACCGCTTACACCGCTTGAGTCGCCTGATTCGTCTGATTAGCTTGAGACTAGCTTGAGTCGCCTATGTCCAATAAATAGCCTAAACCACCTAATTAGCCTGAGTAGCGAAAGTCGCCTAAATGCCCAAATCGCCTAAAGCGCCTAACTCGCCTGGGCAGCCTGAGTAGCCTAAGTAGCATGAGTGACTAAATTGTCTAATCCCCTGAGTACCTGAGTAGCCAGAGTCGTCTAAATCGCCTACACAGTCTGAGTAGCCTGAGTCGCCTAATCGCCTGAGTACCCTGAGTCGCCTATGTTCACAACGCCTGATCACCCTGAGTAGCCTAAGATAAGCCTGAGTCGCCTAATTCGAATAAATAACCTAATTCGCCTGAGCGGCCTGAGTAGATTAATCATCTAAATCGCCTGAGTAACCTGAGTAACCTAAGTCGCCTAAATCGCCTTCATCGCCTGAGTCCCCGAGCATCCTGAGTCGCTAATGTACACTATGCAAATCAGCCTGAGCAGCCTGAGTAGCCTGACACTAGCCTGAGTCGCCTAAGTCGATTAAATAGCATAATTCGCTTGAGTGGCCTGAGTGGACTAAATCGCCTAAATCCACTGCGTAACCTGAGTCGCCTATGTAGCCTATATCACCTGAGTAACCTGAGTCGCCGGAGTCGCCTGGGTCGCCTAAGTCGCCTGAGACACCAAAGTCGCCTGAGTTGCCTAAGTAACCAAGATAGCCTAATGCCTGAGTAACCTGAGTCGCATAAATCGCCGTAAGCTTCTAAATCTCCTGAGTAGCCTGAGTAGCCGAATAGACAGCCTAAATCGCTTGAATTGCCTAATTAGTTTGAGTAGCCAGAGTCGTCTAAATCGCCTACATCGCCTGAGTAGCCTGAGTTTCATAAATGGCCTAAACCGCTTACACCGCTTTAGTCGCCTCATTCTTCTGATTAGCTTGAGACTAGCCTGAGTCGCCTAAGTCCAATACTTAGCCTAAACCACCTAATTCGTCTGCGAAGTGAAAGTCGCCTAAATGCCCAAATCGCCTAAAGCGCCTAACTCGCCTGGGCAGAATCATCAGCCTGATCAACCTGAGTAGCCTAAGTAGCCTGAGTGACTAAATTGTCTAATCCCCTGAGTAACCGAGTAGCCAGAGTCGTCTTAATCGCCTACATCGCCTGAGTCCTATGAGTCGCCTATGTACACAACGCCTATCAACCTGGGCAGCCTGAGTAACCTAAGATAAGCCTGAGTCGACTAATTCGAATAAATAACCTAATTCGCCTGAGCGGCCTGAGTAGATTAATCGTCTAAATCGCCTGAGTAACCTGAGTAACCTAAGTCGCCTAAATCGCCTTCATCGCCTGAGTCCCCGAGCATCCTGAGTCGCTAATGTACACTATGCAAATCAGCCTGAGCAGCCTGAGTAGCCTGACACTAGCCTGAGTCGCCTAATCGATTAAATACCATAATTCGCCTGAGTGGCCTGAGTAGACTAAATCGCCTAAATCCACTCCGTAACCTGAGTAGCCTGAGTCGCCTATGTAGCCTATATCATCTGGGTAACCTGAATCGCCGGAGTCGCCTAAGTAGCCTAAATCGCCTGAGTAGCCTGAGTAACCCAGATAGCCTAATTGCCTGAGTAACCTAAGTCGTCTAAATCGCCGTAGCTTCTAAATATCCTGAGTAGCCTGAGTAGCCTAAGTGACCTGAGTTGCCTAAATGACCTCATAGCATAAATCGCCTAAATCGCCAAAATCGACTGAGTTGCCTGAGTTGCATAAATGTCCTAAACCGCTTACACCGCTTGAGTCGCCTGATTCGTCTGATTAGCTTGAGACTAGCCTGAGTCGCCTAAGTCCAATAAATAGCGTAAACCACCTAATTCGCCTTAGTAGCGAAAGTCGCCTAAATTCCCAAATCGCCTAAAGCGGCTAACTCGCCTGGGCAGCCTCATCAGCCTGATCAGCCTGAGTAGCCTAAGTAGCATGAGTGATTAAATTGTCTAATCCCCTGAGTAACCTGAGTAGCCAGAGTCGTCTAAATCGCCTACATCGCCTAAGTAACCTGAGTCGCCTGAGT
Organism: Cacoxenus indagator; assembly: GCA_035041755.1. NCBI lineage: Eukaryota > Metazoa > Arthropoda > Insecta > Diptera > Drosophilidae > Cacoxenus > Cacoxenus indagator. The sequence continues at coordinate 19,586 of JAWNKX010000908.1, read as the reverse complement.
CGCCTGAGTATCCTGAGTAGCCTATGACCAAGATAGCCTAATTGCCTGAGTAACCTGAGTCGCATAAATCGCCGTAAGCTTCTAAATCTCCTTAGTAGTCTGAGTAGCCTAAATACCCTGATTCGCCTAAATCGCCAAAATCGACGGAGTTGCCTGAGTTGCATAAATGTCCTAAACCGCTTACACCGCTTGAGTCGCCTGATTCGTCTGATTAGCTTGAGACTAGCCTGAGTCGCCTAAATCCAATAAATAGCCTAAACCACCTAATTCGCCTGAGTCGCGAAAGTCGCCTAAATGCCCAAATCGCCTAAAGCGCCTAACTCGCCTGGGCAGCCTCATCAGCTTGATCATCCTGAGTAGCCTAAGTAGCATGAGTGACTAAATTGTCTAATCCCCTGAGTAACCTGAGTAGCCAGAGTCGTCTAAATCGCCTTCATCGCCTGAGTAACCTGAGCCGCCTGACTCGCCTGAGTCGCCTGAGTCGCCTGAGTCGCCTGAGTCGCCTGAGTCGCCTGAGTCGCTAATGTACACTAGGCAAATCAGCCGCAGCAGCCTGAATAGCCTGAGGCTAGCCTGAGTCGCCTAAGTCGATTAAATAGCATAATTCGCCTGAGTGGCCTGAGTGGACTAAATCGCCTAAATCCACTGCGTAACCTGAGTCGCCTATGTAGCCTATATCACCTGAGTAACCAGAGTCGCCTAACTCGCCTGGGCAGCCTCATCAGCTTGATCATCCTGAGTAGCCTAAGTAGCATGAGTGACTAAATTGTCTAATCCCCTGGGTAACCTGAGTAGCCAGAGTCGTCTAAATCGCCTACATCGCCTGAGTAACCTGAGCCGCCTAAGTCGCCTGAGTCGCCTGAGTAGCCTAAGATAAGCCTGAGTCGCCTAATTCGAATAAATAACCTAATTCGCCTGAGCAACCTGAGTAGATTAATCGTCTAAATCGCCTGAGTAACCTGAGTAACCTGTCGCCTAAATCGCCTTCATCGCCTGAGTCGTCTAATCGCCTAAATCGCCTTCATCGCCTGAGTCCCCGAGCATCCTGAGTCGCTAATGTACACTATGCAAATCAGCCTGAGCAGCCTGACACTAGGCTGAGTCGCCTAAGTCGATTAAATAGCATTCGCTTGAGTGGCCTGAGTGGACTAAATCGCCTAAATCCACTGCGTAGCCTGAGTAACCTGAGTCACAAAAATCGCCGTAAGCTTCTAAATCTCCTGAGTAGCCTGAGTAGCCGAATAGATAGCCTAAATCGCTTGAATTGCCTAATTAGTTTGAGTAGCCAGAGTCGTCTAAATCACCTAAATCGCCTTCATCGCCTAAGTCCCCGAGCATCCTGAGTCGCTAAAGTACACTATGCAAATCAGCCTGAGCAGCCTGAGTAGCCTGACACTAGCCTGAGTCGCCTAATCCATTAATACCATAATTCGCCTGAGTGGCCTGAGTAGACTAAATCGCCTAAATCCACTGCGTAACCTGAGTAGCCTGAGTCGCCTATGTAGCCTATATCATCTGGGTAACCTGAATCGCCGGAGTCGCCTAAGTAGCCTAAATCGCCTGAGTCGCCTGATACACCAAATTCGCCTGAGTAGCCTGAGTAACCCAGATAGCCTAATTGCCTGAGTAACCTAAGTCGTCTAAATCGCCGTAGCTTCTAAATATCCTGAGTAGCCTGAGTAGCCTAAGTAACCTGAGTCGCCTAAATGACCTCATAGCATAAATCGCCAAAATCGACTAAGTTGCCTGAGTTGCATAAATGTCCTAAACCGCTTACACCGCTTGAGTCGCCTGATTCGTCTGATTAGCTTGAGACTAGCCTGAGTCGCCTAAGTCCATTAAATAGCGTAAACCACCTAATTCGCCTGAGTAGCGAAAGTCGCCTAAATTCCCAAATCGCCTAAAGCGCCTAACTCGCCTGGGCAGCCTCATCAGCCTGATCAGCCTGAGTAGCCTAAGTAGCATGAGTGACTAAATTGTCTAATCCCCTGACTAACCTGAGTAGCCAGAGTCGTCTAAATCGCCTACATCTCCTAAGTAACCTGAGTCGCCTGAGTAGCCTGAGTAGCCTAAGACCAAGATAGCCTAATTGCCTGAGTAACCTGAGTCGCATAAATCGCCGTAAGCTTCTAAATCTCCTTAGTAGTCTGAGTAGCCTAAGTACCCTGATTCGCCTAAATTGCCAAAATCGACGGAGTTGCCTGAGTTGCATAAATGTCCTAAACCGCTTACACCGCTTGAGTCACCTGATTCGTCTGATTAGCTTGAGACTAGCCTGAGTCGCCTAAATCCAATAAATAGCCTAAACCACCTAATTCGCCTGAGTCGCGAAAGTCGCCTAAATGCCCAAATCGCCTAAAGCGCCTAACTCGCCTGGGCAGCCTCATCAGCTTGATCATCCTGAGTAGCCTAAGTAGCATGAGTGACTAAATTGTCTAATCCCCTGAGTAACCTGAGTAGCCAGAGTCGTCTAAATCGCCTACATCGTCTAAGTAACCTGAGTCGCCTGAGTCGCCTGAGTAGCCTGAGTAGCCTAAGACCAAGATAGCCTAATTGCCTGAGTAACCTTAGTCGCATAAATCGCCGTAAGCTTCTAAATCTCCTTAGTAGTCTGAGTAGCCTAAATACCCTCATTCGCCTAAATCGCCAAAATCGACGGAGTTGCCTGAGTTGCATAAATGTCCTAAACCGCTTACACCGCTTGAGTCACCTGATTCGTCTGATTAGCTTGAGACTAGCCTGAGTCGCCTAAATCCAATAAATAGCCTAAACCACCTAATTCGCCTAAGTCGCGAAAGTCGCCTAAATGCCCAAATCGCCTAAAGCGCCTAACTCGCCTGGGCAGCCTCATCAGCTTGATCATCCTGAGTAGCCTAAGTAGCATGAGTGACTAAATTGTCTAATACCCTGAGTAACCTGAGTAGCCAGAATCGTCTAAATCGCCTACATCGCCTGAGTAACCTGAGTAGCCAGAATCGTCTAAATCGCCTACATCGCCTGAGTAACCTGAGCCGCCTGAGTCGCCTGAGTCGCCTGAGTCGCCTGAGTCGCCTGAGTCGCCTGAGTCGCCTGAGTCGCCTGAGTCGCCAGAGTCGCCTGAGTCGCCTGAGTCGCCTGAGTCGCCTGAGTCGCCTGAGTCGCCTGAGTCGCCTGAGTCGCCTGAGTCGCCTGAGTCGCCTGAGTCGCCTGAGTCGCCTGAGTCGCCTGAGTCGCCTGAGTCGCCTGAGTCGCCTGAGTCGCCTGAGTCGCCTGAGTCGCCTGAGTCGCCTGAGTCGCCTGAGTCGCCTGAGTCGCCTGAGTCGCCTGAGTCGCCTGAGTCGCCTGAGTCGCCTGAGTCGCCTGAGTCGCCTGAGTCGCCTGAGTCGCCTGAGTCGCCTGAGTCGCCTGAGTCGCCTGAGTCGCCTGAGTCGCCTGAGTCGCCTGAGTCGCCTGAGTCGCCTGAGTCGCCTGAGTCGCCTGAGTCGCCTGAGTCGCCTGAGTCGCCTGAGTCGCCTGAGTCGCCTGAGTCGCCTGAGTCGCCTGAGTCGCCTGAGTCGCCTGAGTCGCCTGAGTCGCCTGAGTCGCCTGAGTCGCCTGAGTCGCCGGAGTCGCCGGAGTCGCCGGAGTCGCCGGAGTCGCCTGGGTAGCCTGAGTAGCCTAAGTAACCAAGATAGCCTAATGCCTGAGTAACCTGAGTCGCATAAACCGCCGTAAGCTTCTAAATCTCCTGAGTAGCCTGAGTAGCCGAATAGACAGCCTAAATCGCTTGAATTGCCTAATTAGTTTGAGTAGCCAGAGTCGTCTAAATCGCCTACATCGCCTGAGTAGCCTGAGTTTCATAAATGGCCTAAACCGCTTACACCGCTTGAGTCGCCTCATTCTTCTGATTAGCTTGAGACTAGCCTGAGTCGCCTAAGTCCAATACCTAGCCTAAACCACCTAATTCGTCTGTGAAGTGAAAGTCGCCTAAATGCCCAAATCGCCTAAAGCGCCTAACTCGCCTGGGCAGAATCATCAGCCTGATAAACCTGAGTAGCCTAAGTAGCCTGAGTGACTAAATTGTCTAATCCCCTGAGTAACCGAGTAGCCAGAGTCGTCTTAATCGCCTACATCGCCTGAGTCCTATGAGTCGCCTATGTACACAACGCCTATCAACCTGGGCAGCCTGAGTAGCCTAAGATAAGCCTGAGTCGCCTAATTCGAATAAATAACCTAATTCGCCTGAGCGGCCTGAGTAGATTAATCGTCTAAATCGCCTGAGTAACCTGAGTAACCTAAGTCGCCTAAATCGCCTTCATCGCCTAAGTCCCCGAGCATCCTGAGTCGCTAATGTACACTATGCAAATCAGCCTGAGCAGCCTGAGTAGCCTGACACTAGCCTGAGTCGCCTAAGTCGATTAAATACCATAATTCGCCTGAGTGGCCTGAGTAGACTAAATCGCCTAAATCCACTGCGTAGCCTGAGTAACCTGAGTCACAAAAATCGCCGTAAGCTTCTAAATCTCCTGAAACCCTGAATCGCCTAAATCACCTCATCGCATAAATCTCCTAAATCGCCAAAATCGAATGAGTTGCCCGAGTTGCATATATGGCCTAAACCGCTTACATCGCTTGAGTCGCCTGATTCCTCTGATTAGCTTGAGAGTAGCCTGAGTCGCCCAAGTCCAATAAATAGCCTAAACCACCTAATTCGCCTGAGTCGCGAAAGTCGCCTAAATGCCCAAATCGCCTAAAGCGCCTAACTCGCCTGGGCAGCCTCATCAGCTTGATCATCCTGAGTAGCCTAAGTAGCATGAGTGACTAAATTGTCTAATCCCCTGAGTAACCTGAGTAGCCAGAGTCGTCTAAATCGCCTACATCGCCTAAGTAACCTGAGTCGCCTGAGTCGCCTGAGTCGCCTGAGTCTCTAATGTACACTATGCAAATCAGCCTGAGCAGCCTGAGTAGCCTGAGTCGCCTAAGTCGATTAAATACCATAATTCGCCTGAGTGGCCGGAGTAGACTAAATCGCCTAAATCCACTGCGTAACCTGAGTAGCCAGAGTCGCCTATGTAGCCTATATCATCTGGGTAACCTAAATCGCCGGAGTCGCCTAAGTAGCCTAAATCGCCTGAGTCGCCTGATACGCCAAATTCGCCTGAGTAGCCTGAGTAACCCAGATAGCCTAATTGCCTGAGTAACCTAAGTCGTCTAAATCGCCGTAGCTTCTAAATATCCTGAGTAGCCTGAGTAGCCTAAGTAACCTGAGTCGCCTAAATGACCTCATAGCATAAATCGCCAAAATCGACTAAGTTGCCTGAGTTGCATAAATGTCCTAAACCGCTTACACCGCTTGAGTCGCCTGATTCGTCTGATTAGCTTGAGACTAGCCTGAGTCGCCTAAGTCCATTAAATAGCGTAAACCACCTAATTCGCCTGAGTAGCGAAAGTCGCCTAAATTCCCAAATCGCCTAAAGCGCCTAACTCGCCTGGGCAGCCTCATCAGCCTGAATAGCCTGAGTAGCCTAAGTAGCATGAGTGACTAAATTGTCTAATCCCCTGACTAACCTGAGTAGCCAGAGTCGTCTAAATCGCCTACATCTCCTAAGTAACCTGAGTCGCCTGAGTAGCCTGAGTAGCCTAAGACCAAGATAGCCTAATTGCCTGAGTAACCTGAGTCGCATAAATCGCCGTAAGCTTCTAAATCTCCTTAGTAGTCTGAGTAGTCTAAGTACCCTGATTCGCCTAAATCGCCTGAGTAACCTGAGTAACCTAAGTCGCCTTAATCGCCTTCATCGCCTGAGTCCCCGAGCATCCTGAGTCGCTAATGTACACTATGCAAATCAGCCTGAGCAGCCTGCGTAGCCTGACACTCGCCTGAGTCGCCTAAGTCGATTCGATACCATGATTCGCCTGAGTGGCCTGAGTAGCCTGAGTCGCCTAAATCCACTGCGTAACCTGAGTAGCCTGAGTCGCCTATGTAGCCTATATCATCTGGGTAACCTGAATCGCCGAGAGTCGCCTAAGTAGCCCAAATCGCCTAAAGCGCCTGATACACCAAATTCGCCTGGGCAGCCTGAGTAACCCAGCTTGCCTCATTGCCTGAGTAGCCTAAGTCGTCTAAATCGCCGTAGCTTCTAAATTGTCCTGAGTCGCCTGAGTAGCCTGAGTAGCCTGAGTCGCCTAAATCGACCTACATCGTCATAAGTCGCCTGAGTCGCCTGAGTCGCCTGAGTTGCCTGAGTTGCCTAAATGTCCAAACCGCTTACACCGCTTGAGTCGCCTGATTCGCCTGATTAGCTTGAGACTAGCCTGAGTCGCCTAAGTCCAATAAATCGCCGTAAGCCTCCTAATTCGCCTGAGTAGTCTGAAGTCGCCTAAATACCCTCATTCGCCTAAAGCGCCTAACTCGCCTGGGCAGCCTCATCAGCCTGATCAGCCTGAGTAGCCTAAGTAGCATGAGTGCCTAAACCGTCTTATCCCCTGCGTAACCTGAGTCAGCCTGAGTCGTCTGATTCGCCTTGATCGCCTAAGTAACCTGAGTCGCCTGAGTCGCCTGAGTAGCCTGAGTAGCCTAAGACCAAGATAGCCTAATTCGCCTGAGTAACGCTGAAGTCGCCTAAATCGCCGTAAGCTTCTAAATCGCCTTAGTAGTCTGAGTCGCCTAACTACGCCTGAGGCAGCCTCAATCAGCCTAAATCGATCGGAGTTGCCTGAGTTGCATAAATGTCCTAAACCGCTTACACCGCTTGAGTCGCCTAGATTCGTCTGATTAGCTTTAGACTAGCCTGAGTCGCCTAAATCCAATAAAGAGCCTAGACCACCGAATTCGCCTGCGTCGCGAAAGTCGCCTAAATGCCCAAATCGCCTGAAGCGCCTAACTCGCCTGGGCAGCCGCATCAGCTTGAGTCAGCCTGAGTCGCCTGAGTCGCCTGAGTGACTAAATTGTCTAATCCCCTGAGTCGCCTGAGTCGCCTGAGTCGCCTAGAGTCGCCTGCAGTCGCCTGAGTCCCCGAGCATCCTGAGTCGCTCATGTACACTATGCAAATCAGCCTGAGTCAGCCTGAGTCGCCTGACGCTCGCCTGAGTCGCCTGAGTCGATTAAATACCATGATTCGCCTGAGTGGCCTGAGTAGACTAAATCGCCTAAAGCCAGTGCGTAACCTGAGTCGCCTGAGTCGCCTATGTAGCCTATATCGCCTGAGTCGCCTGAGTCGCCGGAGTCGCCTGGGTCGCCTGAGTCGCCTGAGTACGCCTGGGTCGCCTGAATAGCCTAAGTAACCAAGATAGCCTAATGCCTGAGTAACCTGAGTCGCATAAACCGCCGTAAGCTTCTAAATCTCCTGAGTAGCCTGAGTAGCCGAATAGACAGCCTAAATCGCTTGAATTGCCTAATTAGTTTGAGTAGCCAGAGTCGTCTAAATCGCCTACATCGCCTGAGTAGCCTGAGTTTCATAAATGGCCTAAACCGCTTACACCGCTTGAGTCGCCTCATTCTTCTGATTAGCTTGAGACTAGCCTGAGTCGCCTAAGTCCAATACCTAGCCTAAACCACCTAATTCGTCTGTGAAGTGAAAGTCGCCTAAATGCCCAAATCGCCTAAAGCGCCTAACTCGCCTGGGCAGAATCATCAGCCTGATCAACCTGAGTAGCCTAAGTAGCCTGAGTGACTAAATTGTCTAATCCCCTGAGTAACCTGAGTAGCCAGAGTCGTCTAAACGGCTATATCGCCTGAGTATCCTGAGTCTCCTAATCGCCTGAGTCAGCTGAGTCGCCAATGTACACAACGCCTATCAGCCTGAGCAGCCTGAGTAGCCTAAGATAAGCCTGAGTCGCCTAATTCGAATAAATAACTTAATTCGCCTGAGTAACCTGAGTAGACTAAATCGTCTAAATCGCCTGAGTAACCTCCTGAGTCGCCAATGTACACAAGGCAATTCAGCCTGAGTAGCCTGAGACTAGCGTGAGTCGCCTAAGTCGATTAAATAGCATAATTCGCCTCAGTGGCCTGAGTAGACTATGTAGCTTATACCAGGCTGGAGTCGCCTGAGTAGCCTAAATCGCCTGCGACGCCTGAGACACCAAAGTCGCCAGAGTAGCCTAAGTCCAAGATAGCCTAATTGCCTGAGTAACCTAAGTCGTCTAAATCGCCGTAGCTTCTAAATATCCTGAGTAGCCTGAGTAGCCTAAGTAACCTGAGTCGCCTAAATGACCTCATAGCATAAATCGCCTAAATCGCCAAAATCGACTGAGTTGCCTGAGTTGCATAAATGGCCTAAACCGCTTATCCCGCTTGAGTTGCGAAAGTCGCCTAAATGTCCAAATCGCCTAAAGCGCCTAACTCGCCTTGTCAGCCTCATCAGCCTGATCAGCCTGCGTAGCCTAAGTAGCCTTAGTGACTAAATTGTCTAATCCCCTGAGTAACCTGAGTAACCTAAGTCGCCTAAATCGCCTTCATCGCCTGAGTCCCCGAGCATCCTGAGTCGCTAATGTACACTATGCAAATCAGCCTGAGCAGCCTGAGTAGCCTGACACTAGCCTGAGTCGCCTAAGTCGATTAAATACCATAATTCGCCTGAGTGGCCTGAGTAGACTAAATCGCCTAAATCCACTGCGTAACCTGAGTAGCCTGAGTCGCCTATGTAGCCTATATCATCTGGGTAACCTGAATCGCCGGAGTCGCCTAAGTAGCCTAAATCGCCTGAGTCGCCTGATACACCAAATTCGCCTGAGTAGCCTGAGTAACCCAGATAGCCTAATTGCCTGAGTAACCTAAGTCGTCTAAATCGCCGTAGCTTCTAAATATCCTGAGTAGCCTGAGTAGCCTAAGTAACCTGAGTCGCCTAAATGACCTCATAGCATAAATCGCCTAAATCGCCAAATCGACTGAGTTGCCTGAGTTGCATAAATGTCCTAAACCGCTTACACCGCTTGAGTCGCCTGATTCGTCTGATTAGCTTGAGATTAGCCTGAGTCGCCTAAGTCCAATAAATAGCGTAAACCACCTAATTCGCCTGAGTAGCGAAAGTCGACTAAATTCCCAAATCGCCTAAAGCGCCTAACTCGCCTGGGCAGCCTCATCAGCCTGATCAGCCTGAGTAGCCTAAGTAGCATGAGTGACTAAATTGTCTAATCCCCTGAGTAACCTGAGTAGCCAGAGTCGTCTAAATCGCCTACATCGCCTGAGTAACCTGAGCCGCCTGAGTCGCCTGAGTCAGATGAGTCGCCTGAGTCGCCTGAGTCGCCTGAGTCGCCTGAGTCGCCTGAGTCGCCTGAGTGCCTGAGTCGCCTGAGTCGCCTGAGTCGCCTGAGTCGCCTGAGTCGCCTGAGTCGCCTGAGTCGCCTGAGTCGCCTGAGACGCCTGAGTCGCCTGAGTCGCCTGAGTCGCCTGAGTAGCCTAAGACCAAGATAGCCTAATTGCCTTAGTAACCTGAGTCGCCTATGTTCACTACGCCTGATCAGCCTGAGCAGCCTGAGTAGCCTAAGATAAGCCTGAGTAGCCTAATTCGAATAAATAACCTAATTCGCCTGAGCAACCTGAGTAGATTAATCGTCTAAATCGCCTGAGTAACCTGAGTAACCTAGTCGCCTAAATCGCCTTCATCGCCTGAGTCGTCTAATCGCCTAGTCGCCTGAGTCCCCTGAGCATCCTGAGTCGCTAATGTACACTAGGCAAATCAGCCGCAGCAGCCTGAATAGCCTGAGGCTAGCCTGAGTCGCCTAAGTCGATTAAATAGCATAATTCGCCTGAGTGGCCTGAGTGGACTAAATCGCCTAAATCCACTGCGTAACCTGAGTCGCCTATGTAGCCTATATCACCTGAGTAACCAGAGTCGCCGGAGTCGTCTGAGTAGCCTAAATCGCCTGAGTAGCCTAAGTAACCAAGATAGCCTAATTGCCTGAGTAACCTGAGTCGCATAAATCGCCGTAAGCTTCTAAATCTCCTTAGTAGCCTGAGTAGCCTGAGTAGCCTAAGTACCCTGATTCGCCTAAATCGCCAAAATCGACTGAGTTGCCTGAGTTGCATAAATGTCCTAAACCGCTTACACCGCTTGAGTCGCCTGATTCGTGTGATTACCTTGAGATTAGCCTGAGTCGCCTAAGTCCAATAAATAGCCTAAACCACCTAATTCGCCTGATTAGCGAAAGTCGCCTAAATGCCCAAATCGCCTAAAGCGCCTAACTTGCCTGGGCAGCCTCATCAGCCAGATCAGCCTGAGTAGCCTAAGTTGCCTGAGTGACTAAATTGTCTAATCCCCTGAGTAACCTGAGTAGCCAGAGTCTTCTAAACGCCTATATCGCCTGAGTAGCTCGAGTCTCCTAATCGCCTGAGTCAGATGAGTCGCCTATGTACACAACGCCTATCAGCCTGAGCAGCCAGAGTAGCCTAAGAAAATCCTGAGTCGCCTAATTCGAATAAATAACCTATTCGCCTGAGCAACCTGAGTAGAGTAATCGTTTAAATCGCCTGAGTAACCTGAGTCGCTAATATGAACTAGGCAAATCAACCTGAGCAGCCTGAGTAGCCTGAGACTAGCCTGTGTCTAAATCGCCTAAATCCACTGCGTAACCTGAGTAGCCTGAGTCGCCTATGTAGCCTATATCACCTGAGTAACCTGAATCGCCGGAGTCGCTAAGTAGCCTAAATCGCCTGATACACCAAAGTCGCCTAAATAGCCTAAGTAACCAAGATAGCCTAATTGCCTGAGTAACCTAAGTCGCCTAAATCGCCGTAGCTTCTAAATCTCCTGAGTAGAATGAGTAGCCTAAGTACCCTGAGTAGCCTAAATCACCTCATCGAATAAATCGCCTAAATCGCCAAAATCGAGTGTGTTACCTGAGTTACATAAATGGCCTAAACCGCTTATACCGCTTGAGTCGCCTGATTCCTCTGATTTTCTTGAGACTAGCCTGAGTCGCCCAAGTCCAATAAATAGCCTAAACCACCTAATTCGCCTGAGTAGCGAAAGTCGCCTAAATGCCCAAATCGCCTAAAGTGGCTAACTCGCCTGGGCAGCCTCATCAGCCTGATCTGCCTGAGGAGCCTAAGTTGCCTGAGTGACTAATTGTCTAATCCCCTGAGTAACCTGAGTAGCCAGAGTCGTCTAAACGGCTATATCGCCTGAGTATCCTGAGTCTCCTAATCGCCTGAGTCAGCTGAGTCGCCAATGTACACAACGCCTATCAGCCTGAGCAGCCTGAGTAGCCTAAGATAAGCCTGAGTCGCCTAATTCGAATAAATAACTTAATTCGCCTGAGTAACCTGAGTAGACTAAATCGTCTAAATCGCCTGAGTAACCTCCTAAGTCGCCAATGTACACAAGGCAATTCAGCCTGAGTAGCCTGAGACTAGCGTGAGTCGCCTAAGTCGATTAAATAGCATAATTCGCCTCAGTGGCCTGAGTAGACTATGTAGCTTATACCAGGCTGGAGTCGCCTGAGTAGCCTAAATCGCCTGCGACGCCTGAGACACCAAAGTCGCCAGAGTAGCCTAAGTAACCAAGATAGCCTAATTGCCTGAGTAACCTAAGTCGTCTAAATCGCCGTAGCTTCTAAATATCCTGAGTAGCCTGAGTAGCCTAAGTAACCTGAGTCGCCTAAATGACCTCATAGCATAAATCGCCTAAATCGCCAAAATCGACTGAGTTGCCTGAGTTGCATAAATGGCCTAAACCGCTTATCCCGCTTGAGTTGCGAAAGTCGCCTAAATGTCCAAATCGCCTAAAGCGCCTAACTCGCCTTGTCAGCCTCATCAGCCTGATCAGCCTGCGTAGCCTAAGTAGCCTTAGTGACTAAATTGTCTAATCCCCTGAGTAACCTGAGTAACCTAAGTCGCCTAAATCGCCTTCATCGCCTGAGTCCCCGAGCATCCTGAGTCGCTAATGTACACTATGCAAATCAGCCTGAGCAGCCTGAGTAGCCTGACACTAGCCTGAGTCGCCTAAGTCGATTAAATACCATAATTCGCCTGAGTGGCCTGAGTAGACTAAATCGCCTAAATCCACTGCGTAACCTGAGTAGCCTGAGTCGCCTATGTAGCCTATATCATCTGGGTAACCTGAATCGCCGGAGTCGCCTAAGTAGCCTAAATCGCCTGAGTCGCCTGATACACCAAATTCGCCTGAGTAGCCTGAGTAACCCAGATAGCCTAATTGCCTGAGTAACCTAAGTCGTCTAAATCGCCGTAGCTTCTAAATAACCTGAGTAGCCTGAGTAGCCTAAGTAACCTGAGTCGCCTAAATGACCTCATAGCATAAATCGCCTAAATCGCCAAATCGACTGAGTTGCCTGAGTTGCATAAATGTCCTAAACCGCTTACACCGCTTGAGTCGCCTGATTCGTCTGATTAGCTTGAGATTAGCCTGAGTCGCCTAAGTCCAATAAATAGCGTAAACCACCTAATTCGCCTGAGTAGCGAAAGTCGACTAAATTCCCAAATCGCCTAAAGCGCCTAACTCGCCTGGGCAGCCTCATCAGCCTGATCAGCCTGAGTAGCCTAAGTAGCATGAGTGACTAAATTGTCTAATCCCCTGAGTAACCTGAGTAGCCAGAGTCGTCTAAATCGCCTACATCGCCTGAGTAACCTGAGCCGCCTGAGTCGCCTGAGTCGCCTGAGTCGCCTGAGTCGCCTGAGTCGCCTGAGTCGCCTGAGTCGCCTGAGTCGCCTGAGTCGCCTGAGTCGCCTGAGTCGCCTGAGTCGCCTGAGTCGCCTGAGTCGCCTGAGTCGCCTGAGTCGCCTGAGTCGCCTGAGTCGCCTGAGTCGCCTGAGTCGCCTGAGTCGCCTGAGTAGCCTAAGACCAAGATAGCCTAATTGCCTTAGTAACCTGAGTCGCCTATGTTCACTACGCCTGATCAGCCTGAGCAGCCTGAGTAGCCTAAGATAAGCCTGAGTAGCCTAATTCGAATAAGTAACCTAATTCGCCTGAGCAACCTGAGTAGATTAATCGTCTAAATCGCCTGAGTAACCTGAGTAACCTAGTCGCCTAAATCGCCTTCATCGCCTGAGTCGTCTAATCGCCTAGTCGCCTGAGTCCCCTGAGCATCCTGAGTCGCTAATGTACACTAGGCAAATCAGCCGCAGCAGCCTGAATAGCCTGAGGCTAGCCTGAGTCGCCTAAGTCGATTAAATAGCATAATTCGCCTGAGTGGCCTGAGTGGACTAAATCGCCTAAATCCACTGCGTAACCTGAGTCGCCTATGTAGCCTATATCACCTGAGTAACCAGAGTCGCCGGAGTCGTCTGAGTAGCCTAAATCGCCTGAGTAGCCTAAGTAACCAAGATAGCCTAATTGCCTGAGTAACCTGAGTCGCATAAATCGCCGTAAGCTTCTAAATCTCCTTAGTAGCCTGAGTAGCCTGAGTAGCCTAAGTACCCTGATTCGCCTAAATCGCCAAAATCGACTGAGTTGCCTGAGTTGCATAAATGTCCTAAACCGCTTACACCGCTTGAGTCGCCTGATTCGTGTGATTACCTTGAGATTAGCCTGAGTCGCCTAAGTCCAATAAATAGCCTAAACCACCTAATTCGCCTGATTAGCGAAAGTCGCCTAAATGCCCAAATCGCCTAAAGCGCCTAACTTGCCTGGGCAGCCTCATCAGCCAGATCAGCCTGAGTAGCCTAAGTTGCCTGAGTGACTAAATTGTCTAATCCCCTGAGTAACCTGAGTAGCCAGAGTCTTCTAAACGCCTATATCGCCTGAGTAGCTCGAGTCTCCTAATCGCCTGAGTCAGATGAGTCGCCTATGTACACAACGCCTATCAGCCTGAGCAGCCAGAGTAGCCTAAGAAAATCCTGAGTCGCCTAATTCGAATAAATAACCTATTCGCCTGAGCAACCTGAGTAGAGTAATCGTTTAAATCGCCTGAGTAACCTGAGTCGCTAATATGAACTAGGCAAATCAACCTGAGCAGCCTGAGTAGCCTGAGACTAGCCTGAGTCGTCTAAGTCGATTAAATAGCGTAATTCGCCTGATTGGCCTGAGTGGACTGAATCGTCTAAATCCACTGCGTAACCTGAGTCGCCTATGTAGCCTATATCGTCTGAGTAACCTGAGCCGCCGGAGCCGCCTGAGTAGCCTAAATCGCCTGATACACCAAAGTCGCCTGAGTAGCCTAAGTAACCAAGATAGCCTAATGCCTGAGTAACCTGAGTCGCATAAATCGCCGTAAGCTTCTAAATCTCCTGAGTAGCCTGAGTAGCCGAATAGACAGCCTAAATCGCTTGAATTGCCTAATTAGTTTGAGTAGCCAGAGTCGTCTAAATCGCCTACATCGCCTGAGTAGCCTGAGTTTCATAAATGGCCTAAACCGCTTACACCGCTTGAGTCGCCTGATCTATTGAGTAGCTTGAGATTAGCCTAAGTCGCCTAAGTCCAATAAATAGCCTAAACCACCTAATTCGCCGTAGTAGCGAAAGTCGCCTAAATGCCCAAATCGCCTAAAGCGACTAACTCGCCTGGGCAGCCTCATCAGCCTGATCAACCTGAGTAGCCTAAGTAGCCTTAGTGACTAAATTGTCTAATCCCCTGAGTAACCGAGTAGCCAGAGTCGTCTAAATCGCCTACATCGCCTGAGTCCTATGAGTCGCCCATGTACACAATGCCTATCAACCGGGGCAGCCTGAGTAGCCTAAGATAAGCCTGAGTCGCCTAATTCGAATAAATAACCTAATTCGCCTGAGCGGCCTGAGTAGATTAATCGTCTAAATCGCCTGAGTAACCTGAGTAACCTAAGTCGCCTAAATCGCCTTCATCGCCTGAGTCCCCGGGCATCCTGAGTCGCTAATGTACCCTATGAGCAGCCTGAGTAGCCTGACACTAGCCTGAGTCGCCTAAGTCGATTAAATACCATAATTCGCCTGAGTGGCCTGAGTAGACTAAATCGCCTAAATCCACTGCGTAGCCTGAGTAACCTGAGTCACATAAATCGCCGTAAGCTTCTAAATCTCCTGAGACTCTGAATCGCCTAAATCACCTCATCGCATAAATCGCCAAAATCGAATGAGTTGCCCGAGTTGCATATATGGCCTAAACCGCTTACATCGCTTGAGTCGCCTGATTCCTCTGATTAGCTTGAGAGTAGCCTGAGTCGCCCAAGTCCAATAAATAGCCTAAACCACCTAATTCGCCTGAGTAGCGAAAGTTGACTAAATGCCCAAATCGCGTAAAGCGCCTAACTCGCCTGGCCAGCCTCATCAACCTGATCACCCTGAGTAGCCTAAGTAGCATGAGTGACTAAATTGTGTAATACCCTGAGTAACCGAGTAGCCAGAGTCGTCTTAATCGCCTACATCGCCTGAGTCCTATGAGTCGCCTATGTACACAACGCCTATCAACCTGGGCAGCCTGAGTAGCCTAAGATAAGCCTGAGTTGCCTAATTCGAATAAATAACGTAATTCGCCTGAGTGGCCTGAGTAGACTAAATCGTCTAAATCGCCTGAGTAACCTAAGCCGCGTAAATCGCCATCATCGCCTGAGTCGTCTAATCGCCTGAGTCCCCTGAGCATCCTGAGTCGCTAATGTACATATGGCAAATCAGCCTGAGTAGCCTGAGACTAGCCTGAGTCGCCTAAGTCGATTAAATAGCATAATTCGCCTGAGTGGACTCAGTAGACTAAATCGCCTAAATCCACTGCGTAACCTGAGTAGCCGAAGACCAAAATAGCCTAATTGCCTGAGGAACCTGAGTCGCATAAATCGCCGTAAGCATCTAAATCTCCTAGTAGCCTGAGTAGCCTAAGTACCCTGAGTCGCCTAAATCACCTCATCGCATAAATCGGCCAAATCGACAAAATCGACTGAGTGGCCTGAGTTGCATAAATGTCCTAAACCGGTTACACCGCTTGAGTCGCCTGATTCTTCTGATTAGCTCGAGACTAGCCTGAGTCGTCTAAGTCCAATATATAGCCTAAATCACCTCATTCACCTGAGTAGCGAAAGTCACCAAAATGCCCAAATTGCCTAAAGCGCCTAACTCGCCTGGGCAGCATCATCAGCCTGATCAGCCTGAGTAGCCTAAGTAGCCTGAGTGACTAAATTGTGTAATACCCTCAGTAACCTGAGTAGCCTGAGTCTCCTAATCGCCTGAGTCAGCTGAGTCGTCTATGTACACAACGCCTATCACCCTGAGCAGCCTGAGTAGCCTAAGATAAGCCTGAGTTGCCTAATTCGATTAAATAGCATAATTCGCCTGAGTGGCATGAGTAGACTAAATCGTCTAAATCGCCTGTGTAACCTAAGTCGATTATGTAGCATATATCACCTGAGTAGCCTGAGTTGCCTAGGTAGCCTATATCCTCTGCATAACCTGAGTAGCCTGAGTTGTCTATGTAGCCTATATCACCTGAGTAACCTTTGTCGCCGGAGTCGCCTGAGTAGTCTAAATCGCCTGAGACCCCAAAGTCGCCTGAGTAGCCTAAGTAACCAAGATAGCCTAATTGCCTGAGTAAACTCAGTCGCCTAAATCGCCGTAAGCTTCTAAATCTCCTGAGTAGCCTGAGTAGCCTAATAACCCTGAATCGCCTAAATCACCTGATCGCATAAATCGCCTAAATCGCCTACATCGATTGAGTTGCCTGAGTTGCATAAATGGCCTAAACCGCTTACACCGCTTGAGTTGTCTGATTCTTCTGTCTAGCTTGAGACTAGCCTGAGTCGCCTAAGTCCAATAAATAGCCTAAACCACCTAATTCGCCTGAGTAGCGAAAGTCGCCTAAATGCCCAAATCGCCTAAAGCGCCTAAATCGCCTGGGCAGCCTCATCAGCCTGAGTAACCTAAGTAGCCTGAGTGACTAAATTGTCCAATCCCCTGAGTAACCTGATTAGCCAGAGTCTTCTAAATCGCCTACATCGCCTGAGTAGCCTGAGTCCCCTGAGTCGCCTATGTACACAACGCCTGATCAGCCTGAGCAGCCTGGGTAAACTAAAATAAGCCTGAGTCGCTTATTTCGAAAAATAATTTAATTCGCCTGAGTGGCATGAGTTGACTAAATCGTCTAAATCGCCTGAGTAACCTATTAACCAAAGTCGTCTAAATCGCCTGAGTCGTCTAATCGCCTGAGTCGCCAGAGTCCCCTGAGTCTCCTGAGTCGCCAATGTACACAAGGCAAATCAGCCTGAGACTAGCCTGAGTCGCCTAAGTCGATTAAATAGCATAATTCGCCTGAGTGGCCTGAGTAGACTAAATCGCCTATATCAACTGCATAACCAGAGTAGCCTGAGTCGGCTATGTTGCCTATATCACCTGAGTAACCTGAGTCGCCGGATTCGCCTGAGTAGCCTAAATCGCCTTAGACGCCTGAGACACCAAAGTCGCCTGAGTAGCCTAAGTAACCAAGAGAGCCTAATTGCCTGGGTAACCTAAGTCGCCTAAATCGCCGTAAGCTTTTAAATCTCCTGAGTAGCCTGAGTAGACTAAGTACCCTGAGTCGCCTAAATCACCTCATCGCATGAATTGCCCAAATCGTCAAAATCGACTGAGTTGCATAAATGGCCTAAACCGCTTACACCGCTTGAGTCGCCTGATTCTTTTGATTAGCTTGAGACTAGCCTGAGTCGCCTAAGTCCAATAAATAGCCTTAACCACCTAATTCGTCTGAGAAGCGAAAGAGTCCTAAATGCCCAAATCGCCTAAATCAGAAATCGCCTAAAGCGCCTAACTCGACTGGGTAGCCTCATCAGCCTGAGTGGCCTAAGTAACCTGAGTGACTAAATTGACTAATCCCCTGAGTAACCAGAGTAGCCTGAGTCGCCTAAGCGCCTGCGTCCCTTGTGTCGCCTATGTACACAACGCCTGATCAGCCTGAGTAGCCTAAGATAAGCCTGAGTGGCCTAATTCGAATAAATAATCTAATTCGCCTGAGTGGCCTGAGTAGACTAAATCTCCTAAATCGCCTGAGTAACCTGATTACCGAAAGTCGCCTAAATCGCCTGAGTCGTCTAATCGCCCGAGTCGCCAGAGTCCCCTGAGTCTCGTGAGTCGCCAATGTACACATGGTAAATCAGCCTGAGACTAGCCTGAGTCGCCTAAGTCCATTAAATAGCATAATTCGGCTGAGTCGCCTGAGTAGACTATATCGCCTATATCCACTGCATAACCTGAGTAGCCTGAGTTGCCTATGTAGCCTATATCCTCTGCATAACCTGAGTAGCCTGAGTTGTCTATGTAGCCTATATCACCTGAGTAACCTTTGTCGCCGGAGTCGCCTGAGTAGTCTAAATCGCCTGAGACCCCAAAGTCGCCTGAGTAGCCTAAGTAACCAAGATAGCCTAATTGCCTGAGTAAACTCAGTCGCCTAAATCGCCGTAAGCTTCTAAATCTCCTGAGTAGCCTTAGTAGCCTAATAACCCTGAATCGCCTAAATCACGTAATCGCATAAATCGCCAACATCGATTGAGTTGCCTGAGTTGCGTAAATGGCCTAAACCGCTTACACCGCTTGAGTTGCCTGATTCTTCTGTCTAGCTTGAGGCTAGCCTGAGTCGCCTAAGTCCAATAAATAGCCTAAACCACCTAATTCGCCTGAGTAGCGAAAGTCGGCTAAATGCCCAAATCGCCTAAAGCGCCTAAATCGCCTGGGCAGCCTCATCAGCCTGAGTAACCTAAGTAGCCTGAGTGACTAAATTGTCCAATCCCCTGAGTAACCTGATTAGCCAGAGTCTTCTAAATCGCCTACATCGCCTGAGTAGCCTCAGTCCCCTGAGTCGCCCATGTACACAACGCCTGATCAGCCTGAGCAGCCTGGGTAAACTAAAATAAGCCTGAGTCGCCTATTTCGAAAAATAATTTAATTCGCCTGAGTGGCATGAGTTGACTAAATCGTCTAAATCGCCTGAGTAACCTATTAACCAAAGTCGTCTAAATCGCCTGAGTCGTCTAATCGCCTGAGTCGCCAGAGTCCCCTGAGTCTCCTGAGTCGCCAATGTACACAAGGCAAAAAAGCCTGAGACTAGCCTGAGTCGCCTAAGTCGATTAAATAGCATAATTCGCCTGAGTGGCCTGAGTAGACTAAATCGCCTATATCAACTGCGTAACCAGAGTAGCCTGAGTCGGCTATGTTGCCTATATCACCTGAGTAACCTGAGTCGCCGGATTCGCCTGAGTAGCCTAAATCGCCTTAGACGCCTGAGACACCAAAGTCGCCTGAGTAGCCGAAGTAACCAAGAGAGCCTAATTGCCTGAGTAACCTAAGTCGCCTAAATCGCCGTAAGCTTTTAAATCTCCTGAGTAGCCTGAGTAGACTAAGTACCCTGAGTCGCCTAAATCACCTCATCGCATGAATTGCCCAAATCGTCAAAATCGACTGAGTTGCATAAATGGCCTAAACCGCTTACACCGCTTGAGTCGCCTGATCCTTTTGATTAGCTTGAGACTAGCCTGAGTCGCCTAAGTCCAATAAATAGCCTAAACCACCTAATTCGCCTGAGTAGCGAAAGTCGCCTAAATGCCCAAATCGCCTAAAGCGCCTAACTCGCCTGGGCAGCCTCATCAGCCTGATCAGCCTGAGTAGCCTAAGTAGCATGAGTGACTAAATTGTCTAATCCCCTGAGTAACCTGAGTAGCCAGAGTCGTCTAAATCGCCTACATAGTCTGAGTAGCCTGAGTCGCCTAATCGCCTGAGTCCCCTGAGT
>JAWNKX010000907.1:0-39306 GCA_035041755.1 Cacoxenus indagator | reverse complement strand
TCCTAGGCATGTGGTGGTTGCCTGAAAAAGACTTGCTGACCTATGTTGTAAAGTTACAAATGTATCGACATCCAGAGCAACAAAACGGCAAGTACTAAGTATCGTTATGTCAATTTTTGACCCGCTAGGGCTTCTTGGCTTCTTCATAGTACGCGCCAAGATAATTTTGCAGAATATTATCTGGCGGACCGGCATAGACTGGGACGAGCCTCTCAGGAAAACAGACAAAGCTGATTGGAGCAGCTGGTTGAAGCATGCACCGAAATGAAATGATCTAAAAATTCCTAGAGAACAATGTCATTAGTAAGCTGTGCTGAAAAGTTACAGCTTCATACATTTGTGGACGCCAGCATCAACGCCTACGCTGCTCCTGTTTTTCTGCGCGGAGAACTTAATGGTGAAGTTCGTTGCTCATTGGTAGCGGCGATAAGTCGCGTCGCCCCACTGAAACTCATATCTATACCGCGAATGGAGTTGATAGCTGCTGTCCTTGGGCTTCGTCTGGCGAAGTTTGTGGAGTCTGAGCTCACTGTTCACACCGATTGACGTCTTTTCTGGACTGACTCGATGGATGTATGATCCGCACAATTAAAAGCTACAAGGAGAAGGGATATATACAAAAACTATAGAACACTGACCTAAGCACATAACAAAACTTCATGGTACCTACCCATCTTCACAGTCAACAACCCAAATAAGAAGAAGACGCGTTCGTTTGGGATGCTGCCGCTAAGGAAGATGGTCTGTCGCTCAATGATGTCCTGTTAAAGGGCCCCGATGTACTTGCTTCGCTGATAGGAGTGCTAATACGGTTCCGGGAACGCCCTGTAGCTGTAGCTGTGGCTGGCGATATACGTGAAGTGTTTCATCAAGTCCGAGTGCGCCCTGATGATCAAGTGGCCCAAAAATTCTTATGGCGCGACGGCGATTCAACCCGGAAACCAGAAACATATGTGATGCAAGTCATGACCTTTGGAGCATACTGTACAACGGCCCTGGCGAACTACATAAAGAACCGCAACGCAAAGCGATTCAGTAATCAGTTTTCGGAGGCCGTCAACGCAATCTGCTGTAACACCTTCGTAGACGATTGGTTACCGTCAGTCAACTCAGAAGATGAAATGATTCAACTGGCGACCAGCGTAAAAAGAATTCATGCTGAAGGCGGATTTGATATGCGGCAATGGACATCAAATTCAGCTCGGGTGTTGTCGGCCTTGGAAGACGTAGACAGTTCGCCGACGAAGCACATCGCAGAATCCGGAGAGTCACAAGAAGAAGTCCTAGGCATGTGGTGGTTGCCTGAAAAAGACTTGCTGACCTATGTTGTAAAGTTACAAATGTATCGACATCCAGAGCAACAAAACGGCAAGTACTAAGTATCGTTATGTCAATTTTTGACCCGCTAGGGCTTCTTGGCTTCTTCATAGTACGCGCCAAGATAATTTTGCAGAATATTATCTGGCGGACCGGCATAGACTGGGACGAGCCTCTCAGGGAAACAGACAAAGCTGATTGGAGCAGCTGGTTGAAGCATGCACCGAAATGAAATGATCTAAAAATTCCTAGAGAACAATGTCATTAGTAAGCTGTGCTGAAAAGTTACAGCTTCATACATTTGTGGACGCCAGCATCAACGCCTACGCTGCTCCTGTTTTTCTGCGCGGAGAACTTAATGGTGAAGTTCGTTGCTCATTGGTAGCGGCGATAAGTCGCGTCGCCCCACTGAAACTCATATCTATACCGCGAATGGAGTTGATAGCTGCTGTCCTTGGGCTTCGTCTGGCGAAGTTTGTGGAGTCTGAGCTCACTGTTCACACCGATTGACGTCTTTTCTGGACTGACTCGATGGATGTATGATCCGCACAATTAAAAGCTACAAGGAGAAGGGATATATACAAAAACTATAAGACACTGACCTAGCACATAACAAAACTTCATGGTACCTACCCATCTTCACAGTCAACAACCCAAATAAGAAGAAGACGCGTTCGTTTGGGATGCTGCCGCTAAGGAAGATGGTCTGTCGCTCAATGATGTCCTGTTAAAGGGCCCCGATGTACTTGCTTCGCTGATAGGAGTGCTAATACGGTTCCGGGAACGCCCTGTAGCTGTAGCTGTGGCTGGCGATATACGTGAAGTGTTTCATCAAGTCCGAGTGCGCCCTGATGATCAAGTGGCCCAAAAATTCTTATGGCGCGACGGCGATTCAACCCGGAAACCAGAAACATATGTGATGCAAGTCATGACCTTTGGAGCATACTGTACAACGGCCCTGGCGAACTACATAAAGAACCGCAACGCAAAGCGATTCAGTAATCAGTTTTCGGAGGCCGTCAACGCAATCTGCTGTAACACCTTCGTAGACGATTGGTTACCGTCAGTCAACTCAGAAGATGAAATGATTCAACTGGCGACCAGCGTAAAAAGAATTCATGCTGAAGGCGGATTTGATATGCGGCAATGGACATCAAATTCAGCTCGGGTGTTGTCGGCCTTGGAAGACGTAGACAGTTCGCCGACGAAGCACATCGCAGAATCCGGAGAGTCACAAGAAGAAGTCCTAGGCATGTGGTGGTTGCCTGAAAAAGACTTGCTGACCTATGTTGTAAAGTTACAAATGTATCGACATCCAGAGCAACAAAACGGCAAGTACTAAGTATCGTTATGTCAATTTTTGACCCGCTAGGGCTTCTTGGCTTCTTCATAGTACGCGCCAAGATAATTTTGCAGAATATTATCTGGCGGACCGGCATAGACTGGGACGAGCCTCTCAGGGAAACAGACAAAGCTGATTGGAGCAGCTGGTTGAAGCATGCACCGAAATGAAATGATCTAAAAATTCCTAGAGAACAATGTCATTAGTAAGCTGTGCTGAAAAGTTACAGCTTCATACATTTGTGGACGCCAGCATCAACGCCTACGCTGCTCCTGTTTTTCTGCGCGGAGAACTTAATGGTGAAGTTCGTTGCTCATTGGTAGCGGCGATAAGTCGCGTCGCCCCACTGAAACTCATATCTATACCGCGAATGGAGTTGATAGCTGCTGTCCTTGGGCTTCGTCTGGCGAAGTTTGTGGAGTCTGAGCTCACTGTTCACACCGATTGACGTCTTTTCTGGACTGACTCGATGGATGTATGATCCGCACAATTAAAAGCTACAAGGAGAAGGGATATATACAAAAACTATAAGACACTGACCTAGCACATAACAAAACTTCATGGTACCTACCCATCTTCACAGTCAACAACCCAAATAAGAAGAAGACGCGTTCGTTTGGGATGCTGCCGCTAAGGAAGATGGTCTGTCGCTCAATGATGTCCTGTTAAAGGGCCCCGATGTACTTGCTTCGCTGATAGGAGTGCTAATACGGTTCCGGGAACGCCCTGTAGCTGTAGCTGTGGCTGGCGATATACGTGAAGTGTTTCATCAAGTCCGAGTGCGCCCTGATGATCAAGTGGCCCAAAAATTCTTATGGCGCGACGGCGATTCAACCCGGAAACCAGAAACATATGTGATGCAAGTCATGACCTTTGGAGCATACTGTACAACGGCCCTGGCGAACTACATAAAGAACCGCAACGCAAAGCGATTCAGTAATCAGTTTTCGGAGGCCGTCAACGCAATCTGCTGTAACACCTTCGTAGACGATTGGTTACCGTCAGTCAACTCAGAAGATGAAATGATTCAACTGGCGACCAGCGTAAAAAGAATTCATGCTGAAGGCGGATTTGATATGCGGCAATGGACATCAAATTCAGCTCGGGTGTTGTCGGCCTTGGAAGACGTAGACAGTTCGCCGACGAAGCACATCGCAGAATCCGGAGAGTCACAAGAAGAAGTCCTAGGCATGTGGTGGTTGCCTGAAAAAGACTTGCTGACCTATGTTGTAAAGTTACAAATGTATCGACATCCAGAGCAACAAAACGGCAAGTACTAAGTATCGTTATGTCAATTTTTGACCCGCTAGGGCTTCTTGGCTTCTTCATAGTACGCGCCAAGATAATTTTGCAGAATATTATCTGGCGGACCGGCATAGACTGGGACGAGCCTCTCAGGGAAACAGACAAAGCTGATTGGAGCAGCTGGTTGAAGCATGCACCGAAATGAAATGACTGAAATTCTTATAGTAGCAATGTCATTAGTAAGCTGTGCTGAAAAGTTACAGCTTCATACATTTGTGGACGCCAGAATCAAAAAAAAAAAAAAAAAAAAAAAAAAAAAATGAGCACTTAATGGTGAAGTCCGTTGCTCATTGGTAGCGGCGATAAGTCGCGTCGCCCCACTGAAAATCATATCTATACCGCGAATGGAGTTGATAGCTGCTGTCCTTGGGCTTCGTCTGGCGAAGTTTGTGGAGTCTGAGCTCACTGTTCACACCGATTGACGTCTTTTCTGGACTGACTCGATGGATGTATGATCCGCACAATTAAAAGCTACAAGGAGAAGGGATATATACAAAAACTATAAGACACTGACCTAGCACATAACAAAACTTCATGGTACCTACCCATCTTCACAGTCAACAACCCAAATAAGAAGAAGACGCGTTCGTTTGGGATGCTGCCGCTAAGGAAGATGGTCTGTCGCTCAATGATGTCCTGTTAAAGGGCCCCGATGTACTTGCTTCGCTGATAGGAGTGCTAATACGGTTCCGGGAACGCCCTGTAGCTGTAGCTGTGGCTGGCGATATACGTGAAGTGTTTCATCAAGTCCGAGTGCGCCCTGATGATCAAGTGGCCCAAAAATTCTTATGGCGCGACGGCGATTCAACCCGGAAACCAGAAACATATGTGATGCAAGTCATGACCTTTGGAGCATACTGTACAACGGCCCTGGCGAACTACATAAAGAACCGCAACGCAAAGCGATTCAGTAATCAGTTTTCGGAGGCCGTCAACGCAATCTGCTGTAACACCTTCGTAGACGATTGGTTACCGTCAGTCAACTCAGAAGATGAAATGATTCAACTGGCGACCAGCGTAAAAAGAATTCATGCTGAAGGCGGATTTGATATGCGGCAATGGACATCAAATTCAGCTCGGGTGTTGTCGGCCTTGGAAGACGTAGACAGTTCGCCGACGAAGCACATCGCAGAATCCGGAGAGTCACAAGAAGAAGTCCTAGGCATGTGGTGGTTGCCTGAAAAAGACTTGCTGACCTATGTTGTAAAGTTACAAATGTATCGACATCCAGAGCAACAAAACGGCAAGTACTAAGTATCGTTATGTCAATTTTTGACCCGCTAGGGCTTCTTGGCTTCTTCATAGTACGCGCCAAGATAATTTTGCAGAATATTATCTGGCGGACCGGCATAGACTGGGACGAGCCTCTCAGGGAAACAGACAAAGCTGATTGGAGCAGCTGGTTGAAGCATGCACCGAAATGAAATGATCTAAAAATTCCTAGAGAACAATGTCATTAGTAAGCTGTGCTGAAAAGTTACAGCTTCATACATTTGTGGACGCCAGCATCAACGCCTACGCTGCTCCTGTTTTTCTGCGCGGAGAACTTAATGGTGAAGTTCGTTGCTCATTGGTAGCGGCGATAAGTCGCGTCGCCCCACTGAAACTCATATCTATACCGCGAATGGAGTTGATAGCTGCTGTCCTTGGGCTTCGTCTGGCGAAGTTTGTGGAGTCTGAGCTCACTGTTCACACCGATTGACGTCTTTTCTGGACTGACTCGATGGATGTATGATCCGCACAATTAAAAGCTACAAGGAGAAGGGATATATACAAAAACTATAAGACACTGACCTAGCACATAACAAAACTTCATGGTACCTACCCATCTTCACAGTCAACAACCCAAATAAGAAGAAGACGCGTTCGTTTGGGATGCTGCCGCTAAGGAAGATGGTCTGTCGCTCAATGATGTCCTGTTAAAGGGCCCCGATGTACTTGCTTCGCTGATAGGAGTGCTAATACGGTTCCGGGAACGCCCTGTAGCTGTAGCTGTGGCTGGCGATATACGTGAAGTGTTTCATCAAGTCCGAGTGCGCCCTGATGATCAAGTGGCCCAAAAATTCTTATGGCGCGACGGCGATTCAACCCGGAAACCAGAAACATATGTGATGCAAGTCATGACCTTTGGAGCATACTGTACAACGGCCCTGGCGAACTACATAAAGAACCGCAACGCAAAGCGATTCAGTAATCAGTTTTCGGAGGCCGTCAACGCAATCTGCTGTAACACCTTCGTAGACGATTGGTTACCGTCAGTCAACTCAGAAGATGAAATGATTCAACTGGCGACCAGCGTAAAAAGAATTCATGCTGAAGGCGGATTTGATATGCGGCAATGGACATCAAATTCAGCTCGGGTGTTGTCGGCCTTGGAAGACGTAGACAGTTCGCCGACGAAGCACATCGCAGAATCCGGAGAGTCACAAGAAGAAGTCCTAGGCATGTGGTGGTTGCCTGAAAAAGACTTGCTGACCTATGTTGTAAAGTTACAAATGTATCGACATCCAGAGCAACAAAACGGCAAGTACTAAGTATCGTTATGTCAATTTTTGACCCGCTAGGGCTTCTTGGCTTCTTCATAGTACGCGCCAAGATAATTTTGCAGAATATTATCTGGCGGACCGGCATAGACTGGGACGAGCCTCTCAGGGAAACAGACAAAGCTGATTGGAGCAGCTGGTTGAAGCATGCACCGAAATGAAATGATCTAAAAATTCCTAGAGAACAATGTCATTAGTAAGCTGTGCTGAAAAGTTACAGCTTCATACATTTGTGGACGCCAGCATCAACGCCTACGCTGCTCCTGTTTTTCTGCGCGGAGAACTTAATGGTGAAGTTCGTTGCTCATTGGTAGCGGCGATAAGTCGCGTCGCCCCACTGAAACTCATATCTATACCGCGAATGGAGTTGATAGCTGCTGTCCTTGGGCTTCGTCTGGCGAAGTTTGTGGAGTCTGAGCTCACTGTTCACACCGATTGACGTCTTTTCTGGACTGACTCGATGGATGTATGATCCGCACAATTAAAAGCTACAAGGAGAAGGGATATATACAAAAACTATAAGACACTGACCTAGCACATAACAAAACTTCATGGTACCTACCCATCTTCACAGTCAACAACCCAAATAAGAAGAAGACGCGTTCGTTTGGGATGCTGCCGCTAAGGAAGATGGTCTGTCGCTCAATGATGTCCTGTTAAAGGGCCCCGATGTACTTGCTTCGCTGATAGGAGTGCTAATACGGTTCCGGGAACGCCCTGTAGCTGTAGCTGTGGCTGGCGATATACGTGAAGTGTTTCATCAAGTCCGAGTGCGCCCTGATGATCAAGTGGCCCAAAAATTCTTATGGCGCGACGGCGATTCAACCCGGAAACCAGAAACATATGTGATGCAAGTCATGACCTTTGGAGCATACTGTACAACGGCCCTGGCGAACTACATAAAGAACCGCAACGCAAAGCGATTCAGTAATCAGTTTTCGGAGGCCGTCAACGCAATCTGCTGTAACACCTTCGTAGACGATTGGTTACCGTCAGTCAACTCAGAAGATGAAATGATTCAACTGGCGACCAGCGTAAAAAGAATTCATGCTGAAGGCGGATTTGATATGCGGCAATGGACATCAAATTCAGCTCGGGTGTTGTCGGCCTTGGAAGACGTAGACAGTTCGCCGACGAAGCACATCGCAGAATCCGGAGAGTCACAAGAAGAAGTCCTAGGCATGTGGTGGTTGCCTGAAAAAGACTTGCTGACCTATGTTGTAAAGTTACAAATGTATCGACATCCAGAGCAACAAAACGGCAAGTACTAAGTATCGTTATGTCAATTTTTGACCCGCTAGGGCTTCTTGGCTTCTTCATAGTACGCGCCAAGATAATTTTGCAGAATATTATCTGGCGGACCGGCATAGACTGGGACGAGCCTCTCAGGGAAACAGACAAAGCTGATTGGAGCAGCTGGTTGAAGCATGCACCGAAATGAAATGATCTAAAAATTCCTAGAGAACAATGTCATTAGTAAGCTGTGCTGAAAAGTTACAGCTTCATACATTTGTGGACGCCAGCATCAACGCCTACGCTGCTCCTGTTTTTCTGCGCGGAGAACTTAATGGTGAAGTTCGTTGCTCATTGGTAGCGGCGATAAGTCGCGTCGCCCCACTGAAACTCATATCTATACCGCGAATGGAGTTGATAGCTGCTGTCCTTGGGCTTCGTCTGGCGAAGTTTGTGGAGTCTGAGCTCACTGTTCACACCGATTGACGTCTTTTCTGGACTGACTCGATGGATGTATGATCCGCACAATTAAAAGCTACAAGGAGAAGGGATATATACAAAAACTATAAGACACTGACCTAGCACATAACAAAACTTCATGGTACCTACCCATCTTCACAGTCAACAACCCAAATAAGAAGAAGACGCGTTCGTTTGGGATGCTGCCGCTAAGGAAGATGGTCTGTCGCTCAATGATGTCCTGTTAAAGGGCCCCGATGTACTTGCTTCGCTGATAGGAGTGCTAATACGGTTCCGGGAACGCCCTGTAGCTGTAGCTGTGGCTGGCGATATACGTGAAGTGTTTCATCAAGTCCGAGTGCGCCCTGATGATCAAGTGGCCCAAAAATTCTTATGGCGCGACGGCGATTCAACCCGGAAACCAGAAACATATGTGATGCAAGTCATGACCTTTGGAGCATACTGTACAACGGCCCTGGCGAACTACATAAAGAACCGCAACGCAAAGCGATTCAGTAATCAGTTTTCGGAGGCCGTCAACGCAATCTGCTGTAACACCTTCGTAGACGATTGGTTACCGTCAGTCAACTCAGAAGATGAAATGATTCAACTGGCGACCAGCGTAAAAAGAATTCATGCTGAAGGCGGATTTGATATGCGGCAATGGACATCAAATTCAGCTCGGGTGTTGTCGGCCTTGGAAGACGTAGACAGTTCGCCGACGAAGCACATCGCAGAATCCGGAGAGTCACAAGAAGAAGTCCTAGGCATGTGGTGGTTGCCTGAAAAAGACTTGCTGACCTATGTTGTAAAGTTACAAATGTATCGACATCCAGAGCAACAAAACGGCAAGTACTAAGTATCGTTATGTCAATTTTTGACCCGCTAGGGCTTCTTGGCTTCTTCATAGTACGCGCCAAGATAATTTTGCAGAATATTATCTGGCGGACCGGCATAGACTGGGACGAGCCTCTCAGGGAAACAGACAAAGCTGATTGGAGCAGCTGGTTGAAGCATGCACCGAAATGAAATGATCTAAAAATTCCTAGAGAACAATGTCATTAGTAAGCTGTGCTGAAAAGTTACAGCTTCATACATTTGTGGACGCCAGCATCAACGCCTACGCTGCTCCTGTTTTTCTGCGCGGAGAACTTAATGGTGAAGTTCGTTGCTCATTGGTAGCGGCGATAAGTCGCGTCGCCCCACTGAAACTCATATCTATACCGCGAATGGAGTTGATAGCTGCTGTCCTTGGGCTTCGTCTGGCGAAGTTTGTGGAGTCTGAGCTCACTGTTCACACCGATTGACGTCTTTTCTGGACTGACTCGATGGATGTATGATCCGCACAATTAAAAGCTACAAGGAGAAGGGATATATACAAAAACTATAAGACACTGACCTAGCACATAACAAAACTTCATGGTACCTACCCATCTTCACAGTCAACAACCCAAATAAGAAGAAGACGCGTTCGTTTGGGATGCTGCCGCTAAGGAAGATGGTCTGTCGCTCAATGATGTCCTGTTAAAGGGCCCCGATGTACTTGCTTCGCTGATAGGAGTGCTAATACGGTTCCGGGAACGCCCTGTAGCTGTAGCTGTGGCTGGCGATATACGTGAAGTGTTTCATCAAGTCCGAGTGCGCCCTGATGATCAAGTGGCCCAAAAATTCTTATGGCGCGACGGCGATTCAACCCGGAAACCAGAAACATATGTGATGCAAGTCATGACCTTTGGAGCATACTGTACAACGGCCCTGGCGAACTACATAAAGAACCGCAACGCAAAGCGATTCAGTAATCAGTTTTCGGAGGCCGTCAACGCAATCTGCTGTAACACCTTCGTAGACGATTGGTTACCGTCAGTCAACTCAGAAGATGAAATGATTCAACTGGCGACCAGCGTAAAAAGAATTCATGCTGAAGGCGGATTTGATATGCGGCAATGGACATCAAATTCAGCTCGGGTGTTGTCGGCCTTGGAAGACGTAGACAGTTCGCCGACGAAGCACATCGCAGAATCCGGAGAGTCACAAGAAGAAGTCCTAGGCATGTGGTGGTTGCCTGAAAAAGACTTGCTGACCTATGTTGTAAAGTTACAAATGTATCGACATCCAGAGCAACAAAACGGCAAGTACTAAGTATCGTTATGTCAATTTTTGACCCGCTAGGGCTTCTTGGCTTCTTCATAGTACGCGCCAAGATAATTTTGCAGAATATTATCTGGCGGACCGGCATAGACTGGGACGAGCCTCTCAGGGAAACAGACAAAGCTGATTGGAGCAGCTGGTTGAAGCATGCACCGAAATGAAATGATCTAAAAATTCCTAGAGAACAATGTCATTAGTAAGCTGTGCTGAAAAGTTACAGCTTCATACATTTGTGGACGCCAGCATCAACGCCTACGCTGCTCCTGTTTTTCTGCGCGGAGAACTTAATGGTGAAGTTCGTTGCTCATTGGTAGCGGCGATAAGTCTCGTCGCCCCACTGAAACTCATATCTATACCGCGAATGGAGTTGATAGCTGCTGTCCTTGGGCTTCGTCTGGCGAAGTTTGTGGAGTCTGAGCTCACTGTTCACACCGATTGACGTCTTTTCTGGACTGACTCGATGGATGTATGATCCGCACAATTAAAAGCTACAAGGAGAAGGGATATATACAAAAACTATAAGACACTGACCTAGCACATAACAAAACTTCATGGTACCTACCCATCTTCACAGTCAACAACCCAAATAAGAAGAAGACGCGTTCGTTTGGGATGCTGCCGCTAAGGAAGATGGTCTGTCGCTCAATGATGTCCTGTTAAAGGGCCCCGATGTACTTGCTTCGCTGATAGGAGTGCTAATACGGTTCCGGGAACGCCCTGTAGCTGTAGCTGTGGCTGGCGATATACGTGAAGTGTTTCATCAAGTCCGAGTGCGCCCTGATGATCAAGTGGCCCAAAAATTCTTATGGCGCGACGGCGATTCAACCCGGAAACCAGAAACATATGTGATGCAAGTCATGACCTTTGGAGCATACTGTACAACGGCCCTGGCGAACTACATAAAGAACCGCAACGCAAAGCGATTCCGTAATCAGTTTTCGGAGGCCGTCAACGCAATCTGCTGTAACACCTTCGTAGACGATTGGTTACCGTCAGTCAACTCAGAAGATGAAATGATTCAACTGGCGACCAGCGTAAAAAGAATTCATGCTGAAGGCGGATTTGATATGCGGCAATGGACATCAAATTCAGCTCGGGTGTTGTCGGCCTTGGAAGACGTAGACAGTTCGCCGACGAAGCACATCGCAGAATCCGGAGAGTCACAAGAAGAAGTCCTAGGCATGTGGTGGTTGCCTGTAAAAGACTTGCTGACCTATGTTGTAAAGTTACAAATGTATCGACATCCAGAGCAACAAAACGGCAAGTACTAAGTATCGTTATGTCAATTTTTGACCCGCTAGGGCTTCTTGGCTTCTTCATAGTACGCGCCAAGATAATTTTGCAGAATATTATCTGGCGGACCGGCATAGACTGGGACGAGCCTCTCAGGGAAACAGACAAAGCTGATTGGAGCAGCTGGTTGAAGCATGCACCGAAATGAAATGATCTAAAAATTCCTAGAGAACAATGTCATTAGTAAGCTGTGCTGAAAAGTTACAGCTTCATACATTTGTGGACGCCAGCATCAACGCCTACGCTGCTCCTGTTTTTCTGCGCGGAGAACTTAATGGTGAAGTTCGTTGCTCATTGGTAGCGGCGATAAGTCGCGTCGCCCCACTGAAACTCATATCTATACCGCGAATGGAGTTGATAGCTGCTGTCCTTGGGCTTCGTCTGGCGAAGTTTGTGGAGTCTGAGCTCACTGTTCACACCGATTGACGTCTTTTCTGGACTGACTCGATGGATGTATGATCCGCACAATTAAAAGCTACAAGGAGAAGGGATATATACAAAAACTATAAGACACTGACCTAGCACATAACAAAACTTCATGGTACCTACCCATCTTCACAGTCAACAACCCAAATAAGAAGAAGACGCGTTCGTTTGGGATGCTGCCGCTAAGGAAGATGGTCTGTCGCTCAATGATGTCCTGTTAAAGGGCCCCGATGTACTTGCTTCGCTGATAGGAGTGCTAATACGGTTCCGGGAACGTCCTGTAGCTGTAGCTGTGGCTGGCGATATACGTGAAGTGTTTCATCAAGTCCGAGTGCGCCCTGATGATCAAGTGGCCCAAAAATTCTTATGGCGCGACGGCGATTCAACCCGGAAACCAGAAACATATGTGATGCAAGTCATGACCTTTGGAGCATACTGTACAACGGCCCTGGCGAACTACATAAAGAACCGCAACGCAAAGCGATTCAGTAATCAGTTTTCGGAGGCCGTCAACGCAATCTGCTGTAACACCTTCGTAGACGATTGGTTACCGTCAGTCAACTCAGAAGATGAAATGATTCAACTGGCGACCAGCGTAAAAAGAATTCATGCTGAAGGCGGATTTGATATGCGGCAATGGACATCAAATTCAGCTCGGGTGTTGTCGGCCTTGGAAGACGTAGACAGTTCGCCGACGAAGCACATCGCAGAATCCGGAGAGTCACAAGAAGAAGTCCTAGGCATGTGGTGGTTGCCTGAAAAAGACTTGCTGACCTATGTTGTAAAGTTACAAATGTATCGACATCCAGAGCAACAAAACGGCAAGTACTAAGTATCGTTATGTCAATTTTTGACCCGCTAGGGCTTCTTGGCTTCTTCATAGTACGCGCCAAGATAATTTTGCAGAATATTATCTGGCGGACCGGCATAGACTGGGACGAGCCTCTCAGGGAAACAGACAAAGCTGATTGGAGCAGCTGGTTGAAGCATGCACCGAAATGAAATGATCTAAAAATTCCTAGAGAACAATGTCATTAGTAAGCTGTGCTGAAAAGTTACAGCTTCATACATTTGTGGACGCCAGCATCAACGCCTACGCTGCTCCTGTTTTTCTGCGCGGAGAACTTAATGGTGAAGTTCGTTGCTCATTGGTAGCGGCGATAAGTCGCGTCGCCCCACTGAAACTCATATCTATACCGCGAATGGAGTTGATAGCTGCTGTCCTTGGGCTTCGTCTGGCGAAGTTTGTGGAGTCTGAGCTCACTGTTCACACCGATTGACGTCTTTTCTGGACTGACTCGATGGATGTATGATCCGCACAATTAAAAGCTACAAGGAGAAGGGATATATACAAAAACTATAAGACACTGACCTAGCACATAACAAAACTTCATGGTACCTACCCATCTTCACAGTCAACAACCCAAATAAGAAGAAGACGCGTTCGTTTGGGATGCTGCCGCTAAGGAAGATGGTCTGTCGCTCAATGATGTCCTGTTAAAGGGCCCCGATGTACTTGCTTCGCTGATAGGAGTGCTAATACGGTTCCGGGAACGCCCTGTAGCTGTAGCTGTGGCTGGCGATATACGTGAAGTGTTTCATCAAGTCCGAGTGCGCCCTGATGATCAAGTGGCCCAAAAATTCTTATGGCGCGACGGCGATTCAACCCGGAAACCAGAAACATATGTGATGCAAGTCATGACCTTTGGAGCATACTGTACAACGGCCCTGGCGAACTACATAAAGAACCGCAACGCAAAGCGATTCAGTAATCAGTTTTCGGAGGCCGTCAACGCAATCTGCTGTAACACCTTCGTAGACGATTGGTTACCGTCAGTCAACTCAGAAGATGAAATGATTCAACTGGCGACCAGCGTAAAAAGAATTCATGCTGAAGGCGGATTTGATATGCGGCAATGGACATCAAATTCAGCTCGGGTGTTGTCGGCCTTGGAAGACGTAGACAGTTCGCCGACGAAGCACATCGCAGAATCCGGAGAGTCACAAGAAGAAGTCCTAGGCATGTGGTGGTTGCCTGAAAAAGACTTGCTGACCTATGTTGTAAAGTTACAAATGTATCGACATCCAGAGCAACAAAACGGCAAGTACTAAGTATCGTTATGTCAATTTTTGACCCGCTAGGGCTTCTTGGCTTCTTCATAGTACGCGCCAAGATAATTTTGCAGAATATTATCTGGCGGACCGGCATAGACTGGGACGAGCCTCTCAGGGAAACAGACAAAGCTGATTGGAGCAGCTGGTTGAAGCATGCACCGAAATGAAATGATCTAAAAATTCCTAGAGAACAATGTCATTAGTAAGCTGTGCTGAAAAGTTACAGCTTCATACATTTGTGGACGCCAGCATCAACGCCTACGCTGCTCCTGTTTTTCTGCGCGGAGAACTTAATGGTGAAGTTCGTTGCTCATTGGTAGCGGCGATAAGTCGCGTCGCCCCACTGAAACTCATATCTATACCGCGAATGGAGTTGATAGCTGCTGTCCTTGGGCTTCGTCTGGCGAAGTTTGTGGAGTCTGAGCTCACTGTTCACACCGATTGACGTCTTTTCTGGACTGACTCGATGGATGTATGATCCGCACAATTAAAAGCTACAAGGAGAAGGGATATATACAAAAACTATAAGACACTGACCTAGCACATAACAAAACTTCATGGTACCTACCCATCTTCACAGTCAACAACCCAAATAAGAAGAAGACGCGTTCGTTTGGGATGCTGCCGCTAAGGAAGATGGTCTGTCGCTCAATGATGTCCTGTTAAAGGGCCCCGATGTACTTGCTTCGCTGATAGGAGTGCTAATACGGTTCCGGGAACGCCCTGTAGCTGTAGCTGTGGCTGGCGATATACGTGAAGTGTTTCATCAAGTCCGAGTGCGCCCTGATGATCAAGTGGCCCAAAAATTCTTATGGCGCGACGGCGATTCAACCCGGAAACCAGAAACATATGTGATGCAAGTCATGACCTTTGGAGCATACTGTACAACGGCCCTGGCGAACTACATAAAGAACCGCAACGCAAAGCGATTCAGTAATCAGTTTTCGGAGGCCGTCAACGCAATCTGCTGTAACACCTTCGTAGACGATTGGTTACCGTCAGTCAACTCAGAAGATGAAATGATTCAACTGGCGACCAGCGTAAAAAGAATTCATGCTGAAGGCGGATTTGATATGCGGCAATGGACATCAAATTCAGCTCGGGTGTTGTCGGCCTTGGAAGACGTAGACAGTTCGCCGACGAAGCACATCGCAGAATCCGGAGAGTCACAAGAAGAAGTCCTAGGCATGTGGTGGTTGCCTGAAAAAGACTTGCTGACCTATGTTGTAAAGTTACAAATGTATCGACATCCAGAGCAACAAAACGGCAAGTACTAAGTATCGTTATGTCAATTTTTGACCCGCTAGGGCTTCTTGGCTTCTTCATAGTACGCGCCAAGATAATTTTGCAGAATATTATCTGGCGGACCGGCATAGACTGGGACGAGCCTCTCAGGGAAACAGACAAAGCTGATTGGAGCAGCTGGTTGAAGCATGCACCGAAATGAAATGATCTAAAAATTCCTAGAGAACAATGTCATTAGTAAGCTGTGCTGAAAAGTTACAGCTTCATACATTTGTGGACGCCAGCATCAACGCCTACGCTGCTCCTGTTTTTCTGCGCGGAGAACTTAATGGTGAAGTTCGTTGCTCATTGGTAGCGGCGATAAGTCGCGTCGCCCCACTGAAACTCATATCTATACCGCGAATGGAGTTGATAGCTGCTGTCCTTGGGCTTCGTCTGGCGAAGTTTGTGGAGTCTGAGCTCACTGTTCACACCGATTGACGTCTTTTCTGGACTGACTCGATGGATGTATGATCCGCACAATTAAAAGCTACAAGGAGAAGGGATATATACAAAAACTATAAGACACTGACCTAGCACATAACAAAACTTCATGGTACCTACCCATCTTCACAGTCAACAACCCAAATAAGAAGAAGACGCGTTCGTTTGGGATGCTGCCGCTAAGGAAGATGGTCTGTCGCTCAATGATGTCCTGTTAAAGGGCCCCGATGTACTTGCTTCGCTGATAGGAGTGCTAATACGGTTCCGGGAACGCCCTGTAGCTGTAGCTGTGGCTGGCGATATACGTGAAGTGTTTCATCAAGTCCGAGTGCGCCCTGATGATCAAGTGGCCCAAAAATTCTTATGGCGCGACGGCGATTCAACCCGGAAACCAGAAACATATGTGATGCAAGTCATGACCTTTGGAGCATACTGTACAACGGCCCTGGCGAACTACATAAAGAACCGCAACGCAAAGCGATTCAGTAATCAGTTTTCGGAGGCCGTCAACGCAATCTGCTGTAACACCTTCGTAGACGATTGGTTACCGTCAGTCAACTCAGAAGATGAAATGATTCAACTGGCGACCAGCGTAAAAAGAATTCATGCTGAAGGCGGATTTGATATGCGGCAATGGACATCAAATTCAGCTCGGGTGTTGTCGGCCTTGGAAGACGTAGACAGTTCGCCGACGAAGCACATCGCAGAATCCGGAGAGTCACAAGAAGAAGTCCTAGGCATGTGGTGGTTGCCTGAAAAAGACTTGCTGACCTATGTTGTAAAGTTACAAATGTATCGACATCCAGAGCAACAAAACGGCAAGTACTAAGTATCGTTATGTCAATTTTTGACCCGCTAGGGCTTCTTGGCTTCTTCATAGTACGCGCCAAGATAATTTTGCAGAATATTATCTGGCGGACCGGCATAGACTGGGACGAGCCTCTCAGGGAAACAGACAAAGCTGATTGGAGCAGCTGGTTGAAGCATGCACCGAAATGAAATGATCTAAAAATTCCTAGAGAACAATGTCATTAGTAAGCTGTGCTGAAAAGTTACAGCTTCATACATTTGTGGACGCCAGCATCAACGCCTACGCTGCTCCTGTTTTTCTGCGCGGAGAACTTAATGGTGAAGTTCGTTGCTCATTGGTAGCGGCGATAAGTCGCGTCGCCCCACTGAAACTCATATCTATACCGCGAATGGAGTTGATAGCTGCTGTCCTTGGGCTTCGTCTGGCGAAGTTTGTGGAGTCTGAGCTCACTGTTCACACCGATTGACGTCTTTTCTGGACTGACTCGATGGATGTATGATCCGCACAATTAAAAGCTACAAGGAGAAGGGATATATACAAAAACTATAAGACACTGACCTAGCACATAACAAAACTTCATGGTACCTACCCATCTTCACAGTCAACAACCCAAATAAGAAGAAGACGCGTTCGTTTGGGATGCTGCCGCTAAGGAAGATGGTCTGTCGCTCAATGATGTCCTGTTAAAGGGCCCCGATGTACTTGCTTCGCTGATAGGAGTGCTAATACGGTTCCGGGAACGCCCTGTAGCTGTAGCTGTGGCTGGCGATATACGTGAAGTGTTTCATCAAGTCCGAGTGCGCCCTGATGATCAAGTGGCCCAAAAATTCTTATGGCGCGACGGCGATTCAACCCGGAAACCAGAAACATATGTGATGCAAGTCATGACCTTTGGAGCATACTGTACAACGGCCCTGGCGAACTACATAAAGAACCGCAACGCAAAGCGATTCAGTAATCAGTTTTCGGAGGCCGTCAACGCAATCTGCTGTAACACCTTCGTAGACGATTGGTTACCGTCAGTCAACTCAGAAGATGAAATGATTCAACTGGCGACCAGCGTAAAAAGAATTCATGCTGAAGGCGGATTTGATATGCGGCAATGGACATCAAATTCAGCTCGGGTGTTGTCGGCCTTGGAAGACGTAGACAGTTCGCCGACGAAGCACATCGCAGAATCCGGAGAGTCACAAGAAGAAGTCCTAGGCATGTGGTGGTTGCCTGAAAAAGACTTGCTGACCTATGTTGTAAAGTTACAAATGTATCGACATCCAGAGCAACAAAACGGCAAGTACTAAGTATCGTTATGTCAATTTTTGACCCGCTAGGGCTTCTTGGCTTCTTCATAGTACGCGCCAAGATAATTTTGCAGAATATTATCTGGCGGACCGGCATAGACTGGGACGAGCCTCTCAGGGAAACAGACAAAGCTGATTGGAGCAGCTGGTTGAAGCATGCACCGAAATGAAATGATCTAAAAATTCCTAGAGAACAATGTCATTAGTAAGCTGTGCTGAAAAGTTACAGCTTCATACATTTGTGGACGCCAGCATCAACGCCTACGCTGCTCCTGTTTTTCTGCGCGGAGAACTTAATGGTGAAGTTCGTTGCTCATTGGTAGCGGCGATAAGTCGCGTCGCCCCACTGAAACTCATATCTATACCGCGAATGGAGTTGATAGCTGCTGTCCTTGGGCTTCGTCTGGCGAAGTTTGTGGAGTCTGAGCTCACTGTTCACACCGATTGACGTCTTTTCTGGACTGACTCGATGGATGTATGATCCGCACAATTAAAAGCTACAAGGAGAAGGGATATATACAAAAACTATAAGACACTGACCTAGCACATAACAAAACTTCATGGTACCTACCCATCTTCACAGTCAACAACCCAAATAAGAAGAAGACGCGTTCGTTTGGGATGCTGCCGCTAAGGAAGATGGTCTGTCGCTCAATGATGTCCTGTTAAAGGGCCCCGATGTACTTGCTTCGCTGATAGGAGTGCTAATACGGTTCCGGGAACGCCCTGTAGCTGTAGCTGTGGCTGGCGATATACGTGAAGTGTTTCATCAAGTCCGAGTGCGCCCTGATGATCAAGTGGCCCAAAAATTCTTATGGCGCGACGGCGATTCAACCCGGAAACCAGAAACATATGTGATGCAAGTCATGACCTTTGGAGCATACTGTACAACGGCCCTGGCGAACTACATAAAGAACCGCAACGCAAAGCGATTCCGTAATCAGTTTTCGGAGGCCGTCAACGCAATCTGCTGTAACACCTTCGTAGACGATTGGTTACCGTCAGTCAACTCAGAAGATGAAATGATTCAACTGGCGACCAGCGTAAAAAGAATTCATGCTGAAGGCGGATTTGATATGCGGCAATGGACATCAAATTCAGCTCGGGTGTTGTCGGCCTTGGAAGACGTAGACAGTTCGCCGACGAAGCACATCGCAGAATCCGGAGAGTCACAAGAAGAAGTCCTAGGCATGTGGTGGTTGCCTGAAAAAGACTTGCTGACCTATGTTGTAAAGTTACAAATGTATCGACATCCAGAGCAACAAAACGGCAAGTACTAAGTATCGTTATGTCAATTTTTGACCCGCTAGGGCTTCTTGGCTTCTTCATAGTACGCGCCAAGATAATTTTGCAGAATATTATCTGGCGGACCGGCATAGACTGGGACGAGCCTCTCAGGGAAACAGACAAAGCTGATTGGAGCAGCTGGTTGAAGCATGCACCGAAATGAAATGATCTAAAAATTCCTAGAGAACAATGTCATTAGTAAGCTGTGCTGAAAAGTTACAGCTTCATACATTTGTGGACGCCAGCATCAACGCCTACGCTGCTCCTGTTTTTCTGCGCGGAGAACTTAATGGTGAAGTTCGTTGCTCATTGGTAGCGGCGATAAGTCGCGTCGCCCCACTGAAACTCATATCTATACCGCGAATGGAGTTGATAGCTGCTGTCCTTGGGCTTCGTCTGGCGAAGTTTGTGGAGTCTGAGCTCACTGTTCACACCGATTGACGTCTTTTCTGGACTGACTCGATGGATGTATGATCCGCACAATTAAAAGCTACAAGGAGAAGGGATATATACAAAAACTATAAGACACTGACCTAGCACATAACAAAACTTCATGGTACCTACCCATCTTCACAGTCAACAACCCAAATAAGAAGAAGACGCGTTCGTTTGGGATGCTGCCGCTAAGGAAGATGGTCTGTCGCTCAATGATGTCCTGTTAAAGGGCCCCGATGTACTTGCTTCGCTGATAGGAGTGCTAATACGGTTCCGGGAACGCCCTGTAGCTGTAGCTGTGGCTGGCGATATACGTGAAGTGTTTCATCAAGTCCGAGTGCGCCCTGATGATCAAGTGGCCCAAAAATTCTTATGGCGCGACGGCGATTCAACCCGGAAACCAGAAACATATGTGATGCAAGTCATGACCTTTGGAGCATACTGTACAACGGCCCTGGCGAACTACATAAAGAACCGCAACGCAAAGCGATTCAGTAATCAGTTTTCGGAGGCCGTCAACGCAATCTGCTGTAACACCTTCGTAGACGATTGGTTACCGTCAGTCAACTCAGAAGATGAAATGATTCAACTGGCGACCAGCGTAAAAAGAATTCATGCTGAAGGCGGATTTGATATGCGGCAATGGACATCAAATTCAGCTCGGGTGTTGTCGGCCTTGGAAGACGTAGACAGTTCGCCGACGAAGCACATCGCAGAATCCGGAGAGTCACAAGAAGAAGTCCTAGGCATGTGGTGGTTGCCTGAAAAAGACTTGCTGACCTATGTTGTAAAGTTACAAATGTATCGACATCCAGAGCAACAAAACGGCAAGTACTAAGTATCGTTATGTCAATTTTTGACCCGCTAGGGCTTCTTGGCTTCTTCATAGTACGCGCCAAGATAATTTTGCAGAATATTATCTGGCGGACCGGCATAGACTGGGACGAGCCTCTCAGGGAAACAGACAAAGCTGATTGGAGCAGCTGGTTGAAGCATGCACCGAAATGAAATGATCTAAAAATTCCTAGAGAACAATGTCATTAGTAAGCTGTGCTGAAAAGTTACAGCTTCATACATTTGTGGACGCCAGCATCAACGCCTACGCTGCTCCTGTTTTTCTGCGCGGAGAACTTAATGGTGAAGTTCGTTGCTCATTGGTAGCGGCGATAAGTCGCGTCGCCCCACTGAAACTCATATCTATACCGCGAATGGAGTTGATAGCTGCTGTCCTTGGGCTTCGTCTGGCGAAGTTTGTGGAGTCTGAGCTCACTGTTCACACCGATTGACGTCTTTTCTGGACTGACTCGATGGATGTATGATCCGCACAATTAAAAGCTACAAGGAGAAGGGATATATACAAAAACTATAAGACACTGACCTAGCACATAACAAAACTTCATGGTACCTACCCATCTTCACAGTCAACAACCCAAATAAGAAGAAGACGCGTTCGTTTGGGATGCTGCCGCTAAGGAAGATGGTCTGTCGCTCAATGATGTCCTGTTAAAGGGCCCCGATGTACTTGCTTCGCTGATAGGAGTGCTAATACGGTTCCGGGAACGCCCTGTAGCTGTAGCTGTGGCTGGCGATATACGTGAAGTGTTTCATCAAGTCCGAGTGCGCCCTGATGATCAAGTGGCCCAAAAATTCTTATGGCGCGACGGCGATTCAACCCGGAAACCAGAAACATATGTGATGCAAGTCATGACCTTTGGAGCATACTGTACAACGGCCCTGGCGAACTACATAAAGAACCGCAACGCAAAGCGATTCAGTAATCAGTTTTCGGAGGCCGTCAACGCAATCTGCTGTAACACCTTCGTAGACGATTGGTTACCGTCAGTCAACTCAGAAGATGAAATGATTCAACTGGCGACCAGCGTAAAAAGAATTCATGCTGAAGGCGGATTTGATATGCGGCAATGGACATCAAATTCAGCTCGGGTGTTGTCGGCCTTGGAAGACGTAGACAGTTCGCCGACGAAGCACATCGCAGAATCCGGAGAGTCACAAGAAGAAGTCCTAGGCATGTGGTGGTTGCCTGAAAAAGACTTGCTGACCTATGTTGTAAAGTTACAAATGTATCGACATCCAGAGCAACAAAACGGCAAGTACTAAGTATCGTTATGTCAATTTTTGACCCGCTAGGGCTTCTTGGCTTCTTCATAGTACGCGCCAAGATAATTTTGCAGAATATTATCTGGCGGACCGGCATAGACTGGGACGAGCCTCTCAGGGAAACAGACAAAGCTGATTGGAGCAGCTGGTTGAAGCATGCACCGAAATGAAATGATCTAAAAATTCCTAGAGAACAATGTCATTAGTAAGCTGTGCTGAAAAGTTACAGCTTCATACATTTGTGGACGCCAGCATCAACGCCTACGCTGCTCCTGTTTTTCTGCGCGGAGAACTTAATGGTGAAGTTCGTTGCTCATTGGTAGCGGCGATAAGTCGCGTCGCCCCACTGAAACTCATATCTATACCGCGAATGGAGTTGATAGCTGCTGTCCTTGGGCTTCGTCTGGCGAAGTTTGTGGAGTCTGAGCTCACTGTTCACACCGATTGACGTCTTTTCTGGACTGACTCGATGGATGTATGATCCGCACAATTAAAAGCTACAAGGAGAAGGGATATATACAAAAACTATAAGACACTGACCTAGCACATAACAAAACTTCATGGTACCTACCCATCTTCACAGTCAACAACCCAAATAAGAAGAAGACGCGTTCGTTTGGGATGCTGCCGCTAAGGAAGATGGTCTGTCGCTCAATGATGTCCTGTTAAAGGGCCCCGATGTACTTGCTTCGCTGATAGGAGTGCTAATACGGTTCCGGGAACGCCCTGTAGCTGTAGCTGTGGCTGGCGATATACGTGAAGTGTTTCATCAAGTCCGAGTGCGCCCTGATGATCAAGTGGCCCAAAAATTCTTATGGCGCGACGGCGATTCAACCCGGAAACCAGAAACATATGTGATGCAAGTCATGACCTTTGGAGCATACTGTACAACGGCCCTGGCGAACTACATAAAGAACCGCAACGCAAAGCGATTCAGTAATCAGTTTTCGGAGGCCGTCAACGCAATCTGCTGTAACACCTTCGTAGACGATTGGTTACCGTCAGTCAACTCAGAAGATGAAATGATTCAACTGGCGACCAGCGTAAAAAGAATTCATGCTGAAGGCGGATTTGATATGCGGCAATGGACATCAAATTCAGCTCGGGTGTTGTCGGCCTTGGAAGACGTAGACAGTTCGCCGACGAAGCACATCGCAGAATCCGGAGAGTCACAAGAAGAAGTCCTAGGCATGTGGTGGTTGCCTGAAAAAGACTTGCTGACCTATGTTGTAAAGTTACAAATGTATCGACATCCAGAGCAACAAAACGGCAAGTACTAAGTATCGTTATGTCAATTTTTGACCCGCTAGGGCTTCTTGGCTTCTTCATAGTACGCGCCAAGATAATTTTGCAGAATATTATCTGGCGGACCGGCATAGACTGGGACGAGCCTCTCAGGGAAACAGACAAAGCTGATTGGAGCAGCTGGTTGAAGCATGCACCGAAATGAAATGATCTAAAAATTCCTAGAGAACAATGTCATTAGTAAGCTGTGCTGAAAAGTTACAGCTTCATACATTTGTGGACGCCAGCATCAACGCCTACGCTGCTCCTGTTTTTCTGCGCGGAGAACTTAATGGTGAAGTTCGTTGCTCATTGGTAGCGGCGATAAGTCGCGTCGCCCCACTGAAACTCATATCTATACCGCGAATGGAGTTGATAGCTGCTGTCCTTGGGCTTCGTCTGGCGAAGTTTGTGGAGTCTGAGCTCACTGTTCACACCGATTGACGTCTTTTCTGGACTGACTCGATGGATGTATGATCCGCACAATTAAAAGCTACAAGGAGAAGGGATATATACAAAAACTATAAGACACTGACCTAGCACATAACAAAACTTCATGGTACCTACCCATCTTCACAGTCAACAACCCAAATAAGAAGAAGACGCGTTCGTTTGGGATGCTGCCGCTAAGGAAGATGGTCTGTCGCTCAATGATGTCCTGTTAAAGGGCCCCGATGTACTTGCTTCGCTGATAGGAGTGCTAATACGGTTCCGGGAACGCCCTGTAGCTGTAGCTGTGGCTGGCGATATACGTGAAGTGTTTCATCAAGTCCGAGTGCGCCCTGATGATCAAGTGGCCCAAAAATTCTTATGGCGCGACGGCGATTCAACCCGGAAACCAGAAACATATGTGATGCAAGTCATGACCTTTGGAGCATACTGTACAACGGCCCTGGCGAACTACATAAAGAACCGCAACGCAAAGCGATTCAGTAATCAGTTTTCGGAGGCCGTCAACGCAATCTGCTGTAACACCTTCGTAGACGATTGGTTACCGTCAGTCAACTCAGAAGATGAAATGATTCAACTGGCGACCAGCGTAAAAAGAATTCATGCTG
This sequence comes from Cacoxenus indagator, assembly GCA_035041755.1. Lineage (NCBI taxonomy): Eukaryota > Metazoa > Arthropoda > Insecta > Diptera > Drosophilidae > Cacoxenus > Cacoxenus indagator. The sequence goes on along the minus strand of JAWNKX010000907.1, from coordinate 15,106 downwards.
AAGGCGGATTTGATATGCGGCAATGGACATCAAATTCAGCTCGGGTGTTGTCGGCCTTGGAAGACGTAGACAGTTCGCCGACGAAGCACATCGCAGAATCCGGAGAGTCACAAGAAGAAGTCCTAGGCATGTGGTGGTTGCCTGAAAAAGACTTGCTGACCTATGTTGTAAAGTTACAAATGTATCGACATCCAGAGCAACAAAACGGCAAGTACTAAGTATCGTTATGTCAATTTTTGACCCGCTAGGGCTTCTTGGCTTCTTCATAGTACGCGCCAAGATAATTTTGCAGAATATTATCTGGCGGACCGGCATAGACTGGGACGAGCCTCTCAGGGAAACAGACAAAGCTGATTGGAGCAGCTGGTTGAAGCATGCACCGAAATGAAATGATCTAAAAATTCCTAGAGAACAATGTCATTAGTAAGCTGTGCTGAAAAGTTACAGCTTCATACATTTGTGGACGCCAGCATCAACGCCTACGCTGCTCCTGTTTTTCTGCGCGGAGAACTTAATGGTGAAGTTCGTTGCTCATTGGTAGCGGCGATAAGTCGCGTCGCCCCACTGAAACTCATATCTATACCGCGAATGGAGTTGATAGCTGCTGTCCTTGGGCTTCGTCTGGCGAAGTTTGTGGAGTCTGAGCTCACTGTTCACACCGATTGACGTCTTTTCTGGACTGACTCGATGGATGTATGATCCGCACAATTAAAAGCTACAAGGAGAAGGGATATATACAAAAACTATAAGACACTGACCTAGCACATAACAAAACTTCATGGTACCTACCCATCTTCACAGTCAACAACCCAAATAAGAAGAAGACGCGTTCGTTTGGGATGCTGCCGCTAAGGAAGATGGTCTGTCGCTCAATGATGTCCTGTTAAAGGGCCCCGATGTACTTGCTTCGCTGATAGGAGTGCTAATACGGTTCCGGGAACGCCCTGTAGCTGTAGCTGTGGCTGGCGATATACGTGAAGTGTTTCATCAAGTCCGAGTGCGCCCTGATGATCAAGTGGCCCAAAAATTCTTATGGCGCGACGGCGATTCAACCCGGAAACCAGAAACATATGTGATGCAAGTCATGACCTTTGGAGCATACTGTACAACGGCCCTGGCGAACTACATAAAGAACCGCAACGCAAAGCGATTCAGTAATCAGTTTTCGGAGGCCGTCAACGCAATCTGCTGTAACACCTTCGTAGACGATTGGTTACCGTCAGTCAACTCAGAAGATGAAATGATTCAACTGGCGACCAGCGTAAAAAGAATTCATGCTGAAGGCGGATTTGATATGCGGCAATGGACATCAAATTCAGCTCGGGTGTTGTCGGCCTTGGAAGACGTAGACAGTTCGCCGACGAAGCACATCGCAGAATCCGGAGAGTCACAAGAAGAAGTCCTAGGCATGTGGTGGTTGCCTGAAAAAGACTTGCTGACCTATGTTGTAAAGTTACAAATGTATCGACATCCAGAGCAACAAAACGGCAAGTACTAAGTATCGTTATGTCAATTTTTGACCCGCTAGGGCTTCTTGGCTTCTTCATAGTACGCGCCAAGATAATTTTGCAGAATATTATCTGGCGGACCGGCATAGACTGGGACGAGCCTCTCAGGGAAACAGACAAAGCTGATTGGAGCAGCTGGTTAAAGCATGCACCGAAATGAAATGATCTAAAAATTCCTAGAGAACAATGTCATTAGTAAGCTGTGCTGAAAAGTTACAGCTTCATACATTTGTGGACGCCAGCATCAACGCCTACGCTGCTCCTGTTTTTCTGCGCGGAGAACTTAATGGTGAAGTTCGTTGCTCATTGGTAGCGGCGATAAGTCGCGTCGCCCCACTGAAACTCATATCTATACCGCGAATGGAGTTGATAGCTGCTGTCCTTGGGCTTCGTCTGGCGAAGTTTGTGGAGTCTGAGCTCACTGTTCACACCGATTGACGTCTTTTCTGGACTGACTCGATGGATGTATGATCCGCACAATTAAAAGCTACAAGGAGAAGGGATATATACAAAAACTATAAGACACTGACCTAGCACATAACAAAACTTCATGGTACCTACCCATCTTCACAGTCAACAACCCAAATAAGAAGAAGACGCGTTCGTTTGGGATGCTGCCGCTAAGGAAGATGGTCTGTCGCTCAATGATGTCCTGTTAAAGGGCCCCGATGTACTTGCTTCGCTGATAGGAGTGCTAATACGGTTCCGGGAACGCCCTGTAGCTGTAGCTGTGGCTGGCGATATACGTGAAGTGTTTCATCAAGTCCGAGTGCGCCCTGATGATCAAGTGGCCCAAAAATTCTTATGGCGCGACGGCGATTCAACCCGGAAACCAGAAACATATGTGATGCAAGTCATGACCTTTGGAGCATACTGTACAACGGCCCTGGCGAACTACATAAAGAACCGCAACGCAAAGCGATTCAGTAATCAGTTTTCGGAGGCCGTCAACGCAATCTGCTGTAACACCTTCGTAGACGATTGGTTACCGTCAGTCAACTCAGAAGATGAAATGATTCAACTGGCGACCAGCGTAAAAAGAATTCATGCTGAAGGCGGATTTGATATGCGGCAATGGACATCAAATTCAGCTCGGGTGTTGTCGGCCTTGGAAGACGTAGACAGTTCGCCGACGAAGCACATCGCAGAATCCGGAGAGTCACAAGAAGAAGTCCTAGGCATGTGGTGGTTGCCTGAAAAAGACTTGCTGACCTATGTTGTAAAGTTACAAATGTATCGACATCCAGAGCAACAAAACGGCAAGTACTAAGTATCGTTATGTCAATTTTTGACCCGCTAGGGCTTCTTGGCTTCTTCATAGTACGCGCCAAGATAATTTTGCAGAATATTATCTGGCGGACCGGCATAGACTGGGACGAGCCTCTCAGGGAAACAGACAAAGCTGATTGGAGCAGCTGGTTGAAGCATGCACCGAAATGAAATGATCTAAAAATTCCTAGAGAACAATGTCATTAGTAAGCTGTGCTGAAAAGTTACAGCTTCATACATTTGTGGACGCCAGCATCAACGCCTACGCTGCTCCTGTTTTTCTGCGCGGAGAACTTAATGGTGAAGTTCGTTGCTCATTGGTAGCGGCGATAAGTCGCGTCGCCCCACTGAAACTCATATCTATACCGCGAATGGAGTTGATAGCTGCTGTCCTTGGGCTTCGTCTGGCGAAGTTTGTGGAGTCTGAGCTCACTGTTCACACCGATTGACGTCTTTTCTGGACTGACTCGATGGATGTATGATCCGCACAATTAAAAGCTACAAGGAGAAGGGATATATACAAAAACTATAAGACACTGACCTAGCACATAACAAAACTTCATGGTACCTACCCATCTTCACAGTCAACAACCCAAATAAGAAGAAGACGCGTTCGTTTGGGATGCTGCCGCTAAGGAAGATGGTCTGTCGCTCAATGATGTCCTGTTAAAGGGCCCCGATGTACTTGCTTCGCTGATAGGAGTGCTAATACGGTTCCGGGAACGCCCTGTAGCTGTAGCTGTGGCTGGCGATATACGTGAAGTGTTTCATCAAGTCCGAGTGCGCCCTGATGATCAAGTGGCCCAAAAATTCTTATGGCGCGACGGCGATTCAACCCGGAAACCAGAAACATATGTGATGCAAGTCATGACCTTTGGAGCATACTGTACAACGGCCCTGGCGAACTACATAAAGAACCGCAACGCAAAGCGATTCAGTAATCAGTTTTCGGAGGCCGTCAACGCAATCTGCTGTAACACCTTCGTAGACGATTGGTTACCGTCAGTCAACTCAGAAGATGAAATGATTCAACTGGCGACCAGCGTAAAAAGAATTCATGCTGAAGGCGGATTTGATATGCGGCAATGGACATCAAATTCAGCTCGGGTGTTGTCGGCCTTGGAAGACGTAGACAGTTCGCCGACGAAGCACATCGCAGAATCCGGAGAGTCACAAGAAGAAGTCCTAGGCATGTGGTGGTTGCCTGAAAAAGACTTGCTGACCTATGTTGTAAAGTTACAAATGTATCGACATCCAGAGCAACAAAACGGCAAGTACTAAGTATCGTTATGTCAATTTTTGACCCGCTAGGGCTTCTTGGCTTCTTCATAGTACGCGCCAAGATAATTTTGCAGAATATTATCTGGCGGACCGGCATAGACTGGGACGAGCCTCTCAGGGAAACAGACAAAGCTGATTGGAGCAGCTGGTTGAAGCATGCACCGAAATGAAATGATCTAAAAATTCCTAGAGAACAATGTCATTAGTAAGCTGTGCTGAAAAGTTACAGCTTCATACATTTGTGGACGCCAGCATCAACGCCTACGCTGCTCCTGTTTTTCTGCGCGGAGAACTTAATGGTGAAGTTCGTTGCTCATTGGTAGCGGCGATAAGTCGCGTCGCCCCACTGAAACTCATATCTATACCGCGAATGGAGTTGATAGCTGCTGTCCTTGGGCTTCGTCTGGCGAAGTTTGTGGAGTCTGAGCTCACTGTTCACACCGATTGACGTCTTTTCTGGACTGACTCGATGGATGTATGATCCGCACAATTAAAAGCTACAAGGAGAAGGGATATATACAAAAACTATAAGACACTGACCTAGCACATAACAAAACTTCATGGTACCTACCCATCTTCACAGTCAACAACCCAAATAAGAAGAAGACGCGTTCGTTTGGGATGCTGCCGCTAAGGAAGATGGTCTGTCGCTCAATGATGTCCTGTTAAAGGGCCCCGATGTACTTGCTTCGCTGATAGGAGTGCTAATACGGTTCCGGGAACGCCCTGTAGCTGTAGCTGTGGCTGGCGATATACGTGAAGTGTTTCATCAAGTCCGAGTGCGCCCTGATGATCAAGTGGCCCAAAAATTCTTATGGCGCGACGGCGATTCAACCCGGAAACCAGAAACATATGTGATGCAAGTCATGACCTTTGGAGCATACTGTACAACGGCCCTGGCGAACTACATAAAGAACCGCAACGCAAAGCGATTCAGTAATCAGTTTTCGGAGGCCGTCAACGCAATCTGCTGTAACACCTTCGTAGACGATTGGTTACCGTCAGTCAACTCAGAAGATGAAATGATTCAACTGGCGACCAGCGTAAAAAGAATTCATGCTGAAGGCGGATTTGATATGCGGCAATGGACATCAAATTCAGCTCGGGTGTTGTCGGCCTTGGAAGACGTAGACAGTTCGCCGACGAAGCACATCGCAGAATCCGGAGAGTCACAAGAAGAAGTCCTAGGCATGTGGTGGTTGCCTGAAAAAGACTTGCTGACCTATGTTGTAAAGTTACAAATGTATCGACATCCAGAGCAACAAAACGGCAAGTACTAAGTATCGTTATGTCAATTTTTGACCCGCTAGGGCTTCTTGGCTTCTTCATAGTACGCGCCAAGATAATTTTGCAGAATATTATCTGGCGGACCGGCATAGACTGGGACGAGCCTCTCAGGGAAACAGACAAAGCTGATTGGAGCAGCTGGTTAAAGCATGCACCGAAATGAAATGATCTAAAAATTCCTAGAGAACAATGTCATTAGTAAGCTGTGCTGAAAAGTTACAGCTTCATACATTTGTGGACGCCAGCATCAACGCCTACGCTGCTCCTGTTTTTCTGCGCGGAGAACTTAATGGTGAAGTTCGTTGCTCATTGGTAGCGGCGATAAGTCGCGTCGCCCCACTGAAACTCATATCTATACCGCGAATGGAGTTGATAGCTGCTGTCCTTGGGCTTCGTCTGGCGAAGTTTGTGGAGTCTGAGCTCACTGTTCACACCGATTGACGTCTTTTCTGGACTGACTCGATGGATGTATGATCCGCACAATTAAAAGCTACAAGGAGAAGGGATATATACAAAAACTATAAGACACTGACCTAGCACATAACAAAACTTCATGGTACCTACCCATCTTCACAGTCAACAACCCAAATAAGAAGAAGACGCGTTCGTTTGGGATGCTGCCGCTAAGGAAGATGGTCTGTCGCTCAATGATGTCCTGTTAAAGGGCCCCGATGTACTTGCTTCGCTGATAGGAGTGCTAATACGGTTCCGGGAACGCCCTGTAGCTGTAGCTGTGGCTGGCGATATACGTGAAGTGTTTCATCAAGTCCGAGTGCGCCCTGATGATCAAGTGGCCCAAAAATTCTTATGGCGCGACGGCGATTCAACCCGGAAACCAGAAACATATGTGATGCAAGTCATGACCTTTGGAGCATACTGTACAACGGCCCTGGCGAACTACATAAAGAACCGCAACGCAAAGCGATTCAGTAATCAGTTTTCGGAGGCCGTCAACGCAATCTGCTGTAACACCTTCGTAGACGATTGGTTACCGTCAGTCAACTCAGAAGATGAAATGATTCAACTGGCGACCAGCGTAAAAAGAATTCATGCTGAAGGCGGATTTGATATGCGGCAATGGACATCAAATTCAGCTCGGGTGTTGTCGGCCTTGGAAGACGTAGACAGTTCGCCGACGAAGCACATCGCAGAATCCGGAGAGTCACAAGAAGAAGTCCTAGGCATGTGGTGGTTGCCTGAAAAAGACTTGCTGACCTATGTTGTAAAGTTACAAATGTATCGACATCCAGAGCAACAAAACGGCAAGTACTAAGTATCGTTATGTCAATTTTTGACCCGCTAGGGCTTCTTGGCTTCTTCATAGTACGCGCCAAGATAATTTTGCAGAATATTATCTGGCGGACCGGCATAGACTGGGACGAGCCTCTCAGGGAAACAGACAAAGCTGATTGGAGCAGCTGGTTGAAGCATGCACCGAAATGAAATGATCTAAAAATTCCTAGAGAACAATGTCATTAGTAAGCTGTGCTGAAAAGTTACAGCTTCATACATTTGTGGACGCCAGCATCAACGCCTACGCTGCTCCTGTTTTTCTGCGCGGAGAACTTAATGGTGAAGTTCGTTGCTCATTGGTAGCGGCGATAAGTCGCGTCGCCCCACTGAAACTCATATCTATACCGCGAATGGAGTTGATAGCTGCTGTCCTTGGGCTTCGTCTGGCGAAGTTTGTGGAGTCTGAGCTCACTGTTCACACCGATTGACGTCTTTTCTGGACTGACTCGATGGATGTATGATCCGCACAATTAAAAGCTACAAGGAGAAGGGATATATACAAAAACTATAAGACACTGACCTAGCACATAACAAAACTTCATGGTACCTACCCATCTTCACAGTCAACAACCCAAATAAGAAGAAGACGCGTTCGTTTGGGATGCTGCCGCTAAGGAAGATGGTCTGTCGCTCAATGATGTCCTGTTAAAGGGCCCCGATGTACTTGCTTCGCTGATAGGAGTGCTAATACGGTTCCGGGAACGCCCTGTAGCTGTAGCTGTGGCTGGCGATATACGTGAAGTGTTTCATCAAGTCCGAGTGCGCCCTGATGATCAAGTGGCCCAAAAATTCTTATGGCGCGACGGCGATTCAACCCGGAAACCAGAAACATATGTGATGCAAGTCATGACCTTTGGAGCATCCTGTACAACGGCCCTGGCGAACTACATAAAGAACCGCAACGCAAAGCGATTCAGTAATCAGTTTTCGGAGGCCGTCAACGCAATCTGCTGTAACACCTTCGTAGACGATTGGTTACCGTCAGTCAACTCAGAAGATGAAATGATTCAACTGGCGACCAGCGTAAAAAGAATTCATGCTGAAGGCGGATTTGATATGCGGCAATGGACATCAAATTCAGCTCGGGTGTTGTCGGCCTTGGAAGACGTAGACAGTTCGCCGACGAAGCACATCGCAGAATCCGGAGAGTCACAAGAAGAAGTCCTAGGCATGTGGTGGTTGCCTGAAAAAGACTTGCTGACCTATGTTGTAAAGTTACAAATGTATCGACATCCAGAGCAACAAAACGGCAAGTACTAAGTATCGTTATGTCAATTTTTGACCCGCTAGGGCTTCTTGGCTTCTTCATAGTACGCGCCAAGATAATTTTGCAGAATATTATCTGGCGGACCGGCATAGACTGGGACGAGCCTCTCAGGGAAACAGACAAAGCTGATTGGAGCAGCTGGTTAAAGCATGCACCGAAATGAAATGATCTAAAAATTCCTAGAGAACAATGTCATTAGTAAGCTGTGCTGAAAAGTTACAGCTTCATACATTTGTGGACGCCAGCATCAACGCCTACGCTGCTCCTGTTTTTCTGCGCGGAGAACTTAATGGTGAAGTTCGTTGCTCATTGGTAGCGGCGATAAGTCACGTCGCCCCACTGAAACTCATATCTATACCGCGAATGGAGTTGATAGCTGCTGTCCTTGGGCTTCGTCTGGCGAAGTTTGTGGAGTCTGAGCTCACTGTTCACACCGATTGACGTCTTTTCTGGACTGACTCGATGGATGTATGATCCGCACAATTAAAAGCTACAAGGAGAAGGGATATATACAAAAACTATAAGACACTGACCTAGCACATAACAAAACTTCATGGTACCTACCCATCTTCACAGTCAACAACCCAAATAAGAAGAAGACGCGTTCGTTTGGGATGCTGCCGCTAAGGAAGATGGTCTGTCGCTCAATGATGTCCTGTTAAAGGGCCCCGATGTACTTGCTTCGCTGATAGGAGTGCTAATACGGTTCCGGGAACGCCCTGTAGCTGTAGCTGTGGCTGGCGATATACGTGAAGTGTTTCATCAAGTCCGAGTGCGCCCTGATGATCAAGTGGCCCAAAAATTCTTATGGCGCGACGGCGATTCAACCCGGAAACCAGAAACATATGTGATGCAAGTCATGACCTTTGGAGCATACTGTACAACGGCCCTGGCGAACTACATAAAGAACCGCAACGCAAAGCGATTCAGTAATCAGTTTTCGGAGGCCGTCAACGCAATCTGCTGTAACACCTTCGTAGACGATTGGTTACCGTCAGTCAACTCAGAAGATGAAATGATTCAACTGGCGACCAGCGTAAAAAGAATTCATGCTGAAGGCGGATTTGATATGCGGCAATGGACATCAAATTCAGCTCGGGTGTTGTCGGCCTTGGAAGACGTAGACAGTTCGCCGACGAAGCACATCGCAGAATCCGGAGAGTCACAAGAAGAAGTCCTAGGCATGTGGTGGTTGCCTGAAAAAGACTTGCTGACCTATGTTGTAAAGTTACAAATGTATCGACATTCAGAGCAACAAAACGGCAAGTACTAAGTATCGTTATGTCAATTTTTGACCCGCTAGGGCTTCTTGGCTTCTTCATAGTACGCGCCAAGATAATTTTGCAGAATATTATCTGGCGGACCGGCATAGACTGGGACGAGCCTCTCAGGGAAACAGACAAAGCTGATTGGAGCAGCTGGTTGAAGCATGCACCGAAATGAAATGATCTAAAAATTCCTAGAGAACAATGTCATTAGTAAGCTGTGCTGAAAAGTTACAGCTTCATACATTTGTGGACGCCAGCATCAACGCCTACGCTGCTCCTGTTTTTCTGCGCGGAGAACTTAATGGTGAAGTTCGTTGCTCATTGGTAGCGGCGATAAGTCGCGTCGCCCCACTGAAACTCATATCTATACCGCGAATGGAGTTGATAGCTGCTGTCCTTGGGCTTCGTCTGGCGAAGTTTGTGGAGTCTGAGCTCACTGTTCACACCGATTGACGTCTTTTCTGGACTGACTCGATGGATGTATGATCCGCACAATTAAAAGCTACAAGGAGAAGGGATATATACAAAAACTATAAGACACTGACCTAGCACATAACAAAACTTCATGGTACCTACCCATCTTCACAGTCAACAACCCAAATAAGAAGAAGACGCGTTCGTTTGGGATGCTGCCGCTAAGGAAGATGGTCTGTCGCTCAATGATGTCCTGTTAAAGGGCCCCGATGTACTTGCTTCGCTGATAGGAGTGCTAATACGGTTCCGGGAACGCCCTGTAGCTGTAGCTGTGGCTGGCGATATACGTGAAGTGTTTCATCAAGTCCGAGTGCGCCCTGATGATCAAGTGGCCCAAAAATTCTTATGGCGCGACGGCGATTCAACCCGGAAACCAGAAACATATGTGATGCAAGTCATGACCTTTGGAGCATACTGTACAACGGCCCTGGCGAACTACATAAAGAACCGCAACGCAAAGCGATTCAGTAATCAGTTTTCGGAGGCCGTCAACGCAATCTGCTGTAACACCTTCGTAGACGATTGGTTACCGTCAGTCAACTCAGAAGATGAAATGATTCAACTGGCGACCAGCGTAAAAAGAATTCATGCTGAAGGCGGATTTGATATGCGGCAATGGACATCAAATTCAGCTCGGGTGTTGTCGGCCTTGGAAGACGTAGACAGTTCGCCGACGAAGCACATCGCAGAATCCGGAGAGTCACAAGAAGAAGTCCTAGGCATGTGGTGGTTGCCTGAAAAAGACTTGCTGACCTATGTTGTAAAGTTACAAATGTATCGACATCCAGAGCAACAAAACGGCAAGTACTAAGTATCGTTATGTCAATTTTTGACCCGCTAGGGCTTCTTGGCTTCTTCATAGTACGCGCCAAGATAATTTTGCAGAATATTATCTGGCGGACCGGCATAGACTGGGACGAGCCTCTCAGGGAAACAGACAAAGCTGATTGGAGCAGCTGGTTGAAGCATGCACCGAAATGAAATGATCTAAAAATTCCTAGAGAACAATGTCATTAGTAAGCTGTGCTGAAAAGTTACAACTTCATACATTTGTGGACGCCAGCATCAACGCCTACGCTGCTCCTGTTTTTCTGCGCGGAGAACTTAATGGTGAAGTTCGTTGCTCATTGGTAGCGGCGATAAGTCGCGTCGCCCCACTGAAACTCATATCTATACCGCGAATGGAGTTGATAGCTGCTGTCCTTGGGCTTCGTCTGGCGAAGTTTGTGGAGTCTGAGCTCACTGTTCACACCGATTGACGTCTTTTCTGGACTGACTCGATGGATGTACTTTGTTGGATCCGGAGTGATGGCGAAAGAGGAGTAAAAAAATCGTAGACGCCTCTTTTACAAGTGTTCTCCCATTTTAGATGATTTGGGTGTTCTCCGCATAAAAGTACGAATCGACGGAATAGAAGGCATCGAAGTCAACGTGAAGCGCGCCATAATTTTACCAAGACGACACCGCGTAACATATCTGATAGCCGAATCATATTACAGACGATATCATTATCTGCATAATGAGATCGTTGTCAATGAAATGCGTCAGTGTTATTGGGTCAGCGGTCTACGAGCTCGGGTGAGGGAAGTTGCGAAGGCCTGCCCAGCATGTCATAAGGCTAGCTCAAACAAAGCCACCGGAGATGGATGATATCCCTGCGGAGCAGTTATCGCCACACACGCGAGCGTTCACTTATACTGTCGTTGATTACTTTGGCCCTATCCATATAGTCGTTGGTCGACGCAGCGAGAGGAGGTGTGGCGTGCTATTCACATGCCTAACCACACGGGCTGTCCACCTGGAAATTGCAACTACACTCTCCACTGATTCGTTCCTATTCGTGATTAAGTCATTTGTAGCTCGACGCGGCGTACCATTACGAATGTTCTCAGATAACGGAACGAACTTTCGAGGTGCCAGCCGAAAGTTCTGGGTTATAACTACTTTCACCCACTCGCGCTTTTTTCTTTTACTATTTTTACTTTGCTTTATTTTTGCGCACAAATATAGCATCATATACGCAATTGCATCATCCGCGTTTTTTTGCTTTTGCTTTATGTTTACTTTCCGACAATTCCAGTGATAATTTCAAAGAGTTGATATGAGCCATCCAAAATTTATACATTGACCAATGTGAGAGAAAACTTAACATTTTAAAGTTCTGGTAAGGCACGACCATGTGATGGTGTGTGGAGTTACTGAAAGGGCCAATACGTTAAGGTGTGTGAGTGATAGGGCAATGAAAGATTTAAAGTGTTGGAAAGGAGGAATCGTGTCAAGGTTTGTGTATTGACTGAATGCGGAAGTATGTTAAGGATGGTAGAGTGACTGTGAGTCAGAACGATAATTTTGAGGATTTGATATGAGCTATCCATAAGGGAATAACGTTATTTTGAGTGTCAGTGGAGAGTGAAAGGTTTAAAGAGAAGAATGATAATTTGAAATTGTTAAAGCAGTAGTTAAGGCGTATGGGTGTGACTAAGTACGAGAGTAGAATGAAAATTATAGTTTAATGTCTGGTAAAAAAGAAATATGTTAAGATGAATCAAAATGAAATATGAAATCACAAAAGTACTAATTAATTTCCATCCTTTCCCAACCAACGTATTTGAGGGAAACACTGTTACAAAATATTTTGAATCACTTAGCCATTTTACATAATTATTCAGTTAAATTTAAAATTGCATTTAAATTTGTGCTGAATTAATATATAACAAAATGCTCGTAGAGGAGTGCAATTATTGTTTTAAGCAAATAATTACAATAAAACAAATATATAAATAACAAATTATGGTACAAGTTTATTAGTCGCAAGGCCAGGTGGTTAGATTTTTTTCTTAACTTTCTTCCGTACCTTATTTTTTTCCCCTTTTAACTACTGTCATTCAAGGTACTGTGGACTAACTAAGTGATAGAAAGAACAATGAACATTGGAGAGATCTGGAAATGCAGAAGTAAAGGTGTGCGAGAGAGAGAAGAATGAAAATTTTAAATAGTTGTTAAAACAAAAACGGGCTGAATGCAAACTGCCGATAGGCCAGGTGGTTGGGTTTTGTTTTTCTCATTTTGTTTTTACAAAGTACCTACACAGGCTGAAGACGAACTAATGGGCCTGCCATAAATCATATAAATCATAAACACATAACCTTAGCAAAAAATTCATTCTTTAGGTTTTGTGTAAAAGTATTCATTTATAAAATTAGTAGTACTGAATAAAACTTCATACTACGATGAAACAAAACTAAGGGTGAAATCACAAGAATAATTTTTTTCCATACCTTGTTTTTTTAATTTTAACTACTGGTAGTCCAGCCACTGAAAACACAAAAGGCACTGAAACAAAACAAAAAAACACTAAAAACAAAAAAAATAACAGAAACACAGAAAACACAAAAAGGACTGAAAACAAAAACTCTTTGAATGTTTATATTCACAGTATTACAGGGGTGAATTATCACTCATCATCACTATGCATTTCAGGCTAAACTAGATAGCTCCCGTATCACTGTAAACACCAAAAAAAAAATAGTAAGTGAGCACCGAAAACACCAAAAAGCACAAAAACTGCAAAGAAAAAAAACCAAAGATATTTTTTTATATACAGTATCATACATACATTTCAAATGAAAACTGTCTAATTCGCAACACGCGTATTTGATAGTTGGTAACTACACGCACCTTACATTCATGCCTTGAGCTCACCCTCACACATAATTTTTTTTTATGATTGAAAATGTCTTTCTTGTAGTTTTGATTCCTGGCAGTTTCATCACTGTATTCGCGATACAGTAACATCTTGTTATGTGGTTTCGGTTTGTTTTTTGTCTAAGAGGTACGCCATATACTTTTTTTCAGCGCTGGATCTTTATTGGCTTGATTTTGCTCTGCTAAATTTTATGTTGTAACCCATTGGTGCAAGGCGTACAAACAACACACACAACCCCCAGCAAGGCATAGTACAAAAACAATCTGAAGGAGGAGCAAACCATAAGAATATAAAATTTCTTATGCGTATGTATGAGAGTGCCTCAAACTGTGCTATATAAACATAATACTACTTGCATTAAACCGAGTAAGTAAACGCAGACTATAAAATTACATAGACTGAACAAACCTAACTTTTGCTTTCAATGACATACACACACACATGTACAATCATTTTAAACCACCAATGAGGCATAGTGTAAAACACAATTATAATTTGTTCTCTCTGGAGCTTCCTTCTGTTTTTCGTTTTGTCATCAGTCTTATATGGTTTCATTTTTTTTTCTTTTGACTCCTGGCAGTCTCGCCAGTTTGGCCGTTACGCATGAAATTTTGTAGTTTCGTTTTCATGTTGGTTTTAGTCTGATAGTCCCCAATGGCGCGGCATTTGAGCTCACACGTCTGATTGTCCCACAATGGCGCGGCATTTGAGTTCACACGCCTAACAGACTTGTTATATTTAGTTTTCATTTTGTAGTCTGATAGTGTCGCCAGTTTAGCCTTTTTTCTTTCTTTTGCACCACAAATTGTTATTTTAACATTGACAAGGTTTTTTTTCGTTTTGATTCCTGGGAGACAGAGAAACTGACGCAATATTTATACGAGTATGTCAACAAGAAGAGTTTCACGACGAAATCATCGAAAGAGGAGTAAAAAATCGTAGAAGCCTATTATACAAGTGTTCTCCCATTTTAGATGATTTGGGCGTTCTCCGCATCAAAGGACGAATCGACGCAATAGAAGGCATCGAAGTCAACGTGAAGCGCGCCATAATTTTACCAATACGACACCGCGTAACATATCTGATAGCCGAATCATATCACAGACGGTATCATTATCTGCATAACGAGATCGTCGTCAATGAAATGCGTCAGCGTTATTGGGTCAGCGGTCTACGAGACAGAACGATAATTTTGAGGATTTGATATGAGCTATCCACATAAGGGAATAACGTTATTTTGAGTGTCAGTGGAGAGTGAAAGGTTTAAAGAGAAGAATGATAATTTGAAATTGTTAAAGCAGTAGTTAAGGCGTGTGGGTTTGACTAAGTACAAGAGTAGAATGAAAATTATAGTTTAATGTCTGGTAAAAAAGAAATATGTTAAGATGAATCAAAATGAAATATGAAATCACAAAAGTACTAATTAATTTCCATCCTTTCCCAACCAACGTATTTGAGGGAAACACTGTTACAAAATATTTTGAATCACTTAGCCATTTTACATAATTATTCAGTTAAATTTAAAATTGCATGTAAATTTGTGCTGAATTAATATATAACAAAATGCTCGTAGAGGAGTGCAATTATTGTTTTAAGCAAATAATTACAATAAAACAAATATATAAATAACAAATTATGGTACAAGTTTATTAGTCGCAAGGCCAGGTGGTTAGATTTTTTTCTTAACTTTCTTCCGTACCTTATTTTTTTTCCCTTTTAACTACTGTCATTCAAGGTACTGTGGACTAACTAA
>JAWNKX010000903.1:0-21281 GCA_035041755.1 Cacoxenus indagator | reverse complement strand
TTGTTTTTGTTAATGCAAATGTTCCAATGTCATGTCCAGTTTTCAAAAATATGCAGGTATTGCTGTAGTGAGACCGTAGCTTCATGAATGCACTTGTTTCTGACGAGGATGGCGGTATCGTCTGCAAACGTGGCAATGATCAGATCCAGAGGATCCTTCAGTGGTATTTGTGACCCAGTCGGCATGTCGTGCGTGAACAGGGTATAGAGTGTAGGCCCCAAAACGCTACCCTGGGGGACACCTGCGCAAATAGCCTTGATGATAGGCACCACACCATCCAGTACCACTGAGAACGGTCCTGTTCTCGCGGTAGCTGCGCACGATTAACCATAGTTGAGGCTCAAGAAATTCTTGAGCTTACTAAGCAGCCCGTCGTGGCAAACTCGGTCGAAAGCCTGCCTTATGTCAAGATACGCTGCCACCACGTACTCCTTAGCCTCAAATCCTTCGAGAATGAAGTTAAACCACCCTATTCAGCTGCTGTGGAGTTCCGTGTGACTTACGAAAGCCAAATTGAAAGGAAGGAACTATTTGCTTTACCTTTTTTAAGTCCAGGATGCGTGTCACAGCTTTTAGCGGCATTGCCTTAAGTGTAAAGTTGTCCAGTCTACCTTCACCTGGAGCCTTTTTAGTGTTCAACCCTTTAATATGTGCTCGAGACTCCTCGGCTGTAATGGGAGCAACCGGGAGGCATAATTGGCCGGCGCTTTCAAGTCTCATATGGATCTGTATATGGATCTGGCTGAGCCCTGAGCTCGTATCAAATGGCATCAAATCAGGAACTTCCAAGACCGCAGCGAGAGCCGCGAGCGCGCGCGCTGAGAGAGCGAGCCCAGAGAGCCGTCAGCCGTCGAGAGAGAGAGAGAGAGAGAGGGAGACCTGCTGAGTAGACCTTCTCGCCAGCTTCCACAAGGAGTGCTTTGTGGGTAGTCGGGGGCGACATTTGACAAACCTGTCATTTTCTTCCTGTTTATGGAGACGTCAGCAGCTTTTTGACTCTATTCGACACTCTACGAAAAACCCTGTCCACAATAGGGTCACGCGTGCGACAAAACTGTCTCCTAGTCTCCTCTTAATAAGCAGCAGTGTTTCAATAGCTGGGGGAAGTCCAAGAAACGCAGCTACTTGAGCCGTGTGGTGGATTTAAGGGGCGGCAATGAGAGCAGCTGAGTGCACCTTATTTACGGAAGATCGAGTGCGCGTCTTCAATGCCTTCGGTCATCAGGATTTCCAAGTTTAAATTTAGAGATTCATCCAGATCTCAGCGAAATGTAGCTAAGCCAGTTCCAGGTGGCAGCAGTCGTCCTTTTATTGTTTTGATCTTCGGAGCGGAATCAAAATCAACCCACAGGGTAGCAAAATAAACTCCATTTTTAAATGATGATGATACAACCCCATTCACCAGGCCAACTTTATTCTTGTTCTTTAATGGTGTTCAATTGGAGATCTCAATGTATCATCGACAACCGACCTCATAAGTTTGATTGCGTTATCTTAGCCTTTTATTCTAGTGCAGGATCCAAATCAGTTTGTTTTCTTATTTTAGCGAAGTCTTCGGGTAGATGACAATATTCGAGACGATTTTGTAGAACTAATTTCTCTATACCATTTTACTGTGCATTCTTCGATATGTTCTTTAATTCGTTTAAGCTAATTTCGTTTTGCGGCCGCCAACACAAAAGTTATAGAACAAGAGAGTTCAAACAGCAAGAAGTCCATAATTTTCTTGTACACCCCATTTCAAGAGATTCTGTGAACACTCTTAGAAGATGTCTGTAAACTGATTACATATGGCGACAGTAAAACATTTCGGTGATAATGGTATCTGTAAGGACATTAACCGAAAATGTCTCCTAAGGCAACAGCTAATAATGTAAGAGATAATCATTATATTAATACAGATACCCGATTTGTTCGGTACCATCTTACCTTACTTAACGTCAATATATTTTAATGAAAATTATATGGTTGGAAATGTATGGTTCTCTAGATGTGCGTTATGTAATTTTATGCTAATTATACTGGTGTTACTGCAGGAAAATTTTTTTTTTTTGTTTTTAACATATATCGAATAAAATTAATCTCAGTAAACTGAATGACATATTTGTATGACTAAATATAATGACGGGTATATATAGAATTAGACTAGACTATGGTGATGATAACAGATACGTCTTTACGGCATTGCCTGAGAAGGATACTATTATCTCCTTAGGGTAGATCGTGCGGGTGTAGTTATTTCAGTCTACTCTTTGTTAAGGTTCGGGTGAGATCGGTTTCCAGTTGGTTTCGTTGCGTCAGCAGTCGGCTTTGGTATGGAGTATCTTGCGGTCTCTGTTCAGTGCGGTGTTACAGACATACAGGAGAAAACAGTTGAGAAAATTTCACTTTAATTTATAACAACAACAAGAATGAAAAACCATGCGGCTCACTGCTTGCTCAGCTATGGAAAGGATAAAAGTTTAAGTGATTATGATAAAGATAACAATAGAGAGATTAATTTGTCGGGAAGAGAAAGGCCAATCGTATCAGCATCACAGGTAACCGCTAATTGGTAGACATGGAAGGGACAATTAACCACCAAATTCGATAATTACGACCGTATACAATTATTTGAATATAAAATAAGGAGCATCGGCAAGAGTCGTCATATATCATCTGAAGTGCATTGAGAGTGTTATTCAGAAGGAGCAAATAAACAGGTGCGGAAACTCTAAATACAAATTAAAATAAACAAGTAGCCAACAATCAAAATCTGAGAAAATTATGGGAGACAAAGAGGTCTATGCAAAAGCTTTGGTGCGTACATTCCACGAATCCGACGTGATTTCGCAAGTCGTGTCCAAAAAAACGCGTCCAAGAAGAAAGGCTACCCAAATCTTGCCACAGCCGGAGAATAAGACGCAGGTTATATACAACCATCATCGCCAGTTGGATATTCCATTATTAGGCAATGAACTGCAAGGAACTCCTAATGCAAACGCCCAGGCCTATGAAGGGATTTCACATAAAGCACAAGAGAACAGTGCCACTGTCCGCGTTGTGAACAGAGCAACGACCATGTGCACCGGGTCATGGGGGCCTGCGCCCGACGAATACGAGATGCAATTCATCTCGAAGAGAACGCGTCCAAGAATGTGTTCTCGCAGAAAGCCGAGCCAAACCTTGCAAGAGCCGGAGCCTTGTGTAAAACGCCCACATCAAGGCATAACCGATGGAGCGAACTCACCCAAAGCGAAACAGATTAAAATCGCCGTTTCGAACAGTGCAACGAATATGTGCACCGAGTCATCCTCGCCAGCGTTCGGCGAATGCGAGCTGCTTTCACACACCAATTCAGCTAAAGAACGTAGAGGCGGTGTGCCATTTGATGAAGTACGGCCCATGCTTGGAGATTCAAAGACAGAACAAGTGTCGAAATTCGAAGATTTCAAACCGCATCTGGCGGAGAAAAGGCAAAGGTTTAACTTACTAACTCAGCGCATTGAAGCTCTGGACAAGATGGTCATTGGGTCTTTAATGAAACCTCCGCTTGACACACAGCGACCTCACGACCCGTCTGGCACTCGCGACAAAATGATTACCGCGCCGGCGGCGAGGAAAGCGGCTCCCTCACGTCCCAAAAAGGCGCCGCTGTTGGCAAAGGCACTGAAACAAGTACGCCAGCTAGGAAAACGACGCTAAATGTCTGACCAGTAGATCTTTGATGTTATATTTTCATACTCATTAATGTATAGTTTCTTTAATCTATATTCCTACGTATTTGAATAATGTGATGATAATAATTTGAATGTGATAAGGGAATTAAAATTTCAGTGATGTTTATTTCATACAGTTAGTTTGTTCCTTACGTCAAATTCATTCAAGAACAATATTTTAGTATAAAGGCGAAGGCATCGGTGGCCAGAGCATTATCTTTAAGTTAGTGTTAGTTTTCTAATATAATAGTTTTGTAATATAATAATAATTAAATAAATATAAATAGTTGTGTATATACATACAATACTGGCTTTAAGATTTTTCAGCATTTAAAAAAAAATATAATATATCTATATATAAAATCGTTGGGTGTTTGTTTGTTAGAAACCTGTGCTCACGGCATCCATAAGGGCTATCGAGCTCAATTTTTTACCATGGGTTCTGTTCGAGCTTTCATCGGTTTTTTTCTTATTTTGGACCCGGTATGTGGACTAATAATAAGACGCCACTATATGTTAGAAGAATATACCTGTAGGCTGTGCACAAGCCACAACATCATCTATATGTCGGGGAAGTGGTGAATGGACATAGAAATAGATTAGTGAATATGTCATAAACACATACTTGTATACAGGTGAATGGGACCACAGAGTAGTTTTTTTTTCCTTTATATTTAATTCTTCTGTTATTTTTTTTTATAATTAAATTATAACATTTAACGCAGTAAACTGCATAACACATTTGTCGGATTTAAAGATTAATGACGTGACAAAAAAAAAAACAAAATTGACTTATACTAAATTAATTAATTATAGAAGGCTGTATCCTTCTTATAGGGAGATCATGCGGGTGCAGCCTCTTCAGTCTACGCCTTGTTGAGATACGGGTGAGGGAGAAAGCTAGCGGATTTGGGTGCGACAAAAGTCTGTAGTGATAGCGGCAGCTGTGAGAATTAATCACCTCCCTAACAGTTGGCACGGCAAGATCCCTATGCAGCGTGGTGTTGCGGACGTATCAAGGGGCGCCCGTAAATCTTCTTGAGAGCCTTGTTGTAGGCAGCAGTAGTGCCCCAAATTTGTATGGCGTAGCGCCAAGCAGGTGACACTACATGCAGATAGATGAGCCTTTTATTAGTTAAAGATAACTTATTCGATGGTCGGAGGAGTCACTCCAGTTTCTTGAGCTTTTGATAGCAGCGCGCTGTAACTACCTTAATGTGTGCACGCCAGGTAAGACGCTTATCCAGGATCAAACCGAGATACCGGATTTGCTCCATTTGCGGAATGATTCTTGTGTTGTAAGTCACAACCGGACAGACGCCTTGCCTTAATGTGAAGGTACAGTGAGCTGATTTCTCAGAGTTTATGGCTATATTCCAACGCCTGGCCCATGAGTGGAATCTATCCAGGTAGCTCGACAATTTCTCCGCAGCTTCGTTCAGAGAGGCAGAGTTGAAAATAACTGCAGTATCGTCCGCGTAAGTAGCAATAATCGAATGCTCATCTCTAGTTGTAGGCATATCAAAGGTATATAAGGAGTAGAGGACCGGAGCTAAGACACTCCCCTGCGGGACACCGGCTCTCATGTGCCTGAAGGTGGAAATTTTGTCTCTTACCGCCACAGAGAAGGTTCGTCTTTGAAGAAAGCTTCGCATTAGTAAAAACTGTTTGCCAGGCAGGAGTAATTTTAATTTATGCAGAAGTCCATCGATCCATACCCTATCGAATGCTTGTTTGACATCTAGGAAGACTGCAGAGGAATACTGTTTCATCTCAAACGCAGTAAGTATGTGATTAACGACTCGATGCAGTTGTTCCCATTCTTCGTCGTTTTAGAAGGCGCCTTGGTAGTTTATTTGGATGATTTATCAACCTCTATATATTTTTTTCGGCCTGACGATTTATCACATCGCCAACTTTCGGTATTTTTAAGTTGTTTTCAAGGTCCGCCGTTCGCATGAACTAAGAGGCACCAGTAAGCATACGCAATGTCTTGGCCTGCAGTACTCTCACCTTCGTGATGTTTGACCTCGCTGCTATGCCACACACCTGCAAACCGTTTCGCCAAGCAGGAGCAATTTTTGTTTTGTAAATGTTCACCTTATTTCCCAAAGACAATTTATTACTGCTATTTAAACGCCAATGCAATTTACCAATCCTCTGTCTTAAGGATTTCGTGATACTTGATAATGCGTCTTCAACGTTAGCCGCCTATCCAAATACACACCCAGGTATTTGTAACCTGAGTGGTGTTCCAGCAGCTGGTTTCCAATGAAAACTCCCGGACAGAAATCCGGCCGTAAGTCGTACGTCACATAGGCACATTTGTTTTTGTTAATGCAAATGTTCCAATGTCATGTCCAGTTTTCAAAAATATGCAGGTATTGCTGTAGTGAGACCGTAGCTTCATGAATGCACTTGTTTCTGACGAGGATGGCGGTATCGTCTGCAAACGTGGCAATGATCAGATCCAGAGGATCCTTCAGTGGTATTTGTGACCCAGTCGGCATGTCGTGCGTGAACAGGGTATAGAGTGTTGGCCCCAAAACGCTACCCTGTGGGACACCTGCACAAATAGCCTTGATGATAGGCACCACACCATCCAGTACCACTGAAACGGTCCTGTTCTCGAGGTAGCTGCGCACGATTAACCATAGTTGAGGCTCAAGAAATTCTTGAGCTTACTAAGCAGCCCGTCGTGGCAAACTCGGTCGAAAGCCTGCCTTATGTCAAGATAGGCTGCCACCACGTACTCCTTAGCCTCAAATCCTTCGAGAATAAAGTTAACCACCCTATTCAGCTGCTGTGGAGTTCCGTGTGACTTACGAAAGCCAAATTGAAAGGAAAGAACTATTTGCTTTACCTTTTTTAAGTCCAGGATGCCTGTCACAGCTTTTAGCGGCATTGCCTTAAGTGTAAAGTTGTCCAGTCTACCTTCACCTGGAGCCTTTTTAGTGTTCAACCCTTTAATATGTGCTGAGACTCCTCGGCTGTAATGGGAGCAACCGGGAGGCAGCGAAATGTAGCTAAGCCAGTTCCAGGTGGCAGCAGTCGTCCTTTTATTGTTTTGATCTTCGGAGCGGAATCAAAATCAACCCACAGGGTAGCAAAATAAACTCCATTTTTAAATGATGATGATACAACCCCATTCACCAGGCCAACTTTATTCTTGTTCTTTAATGGTGTTCAATTGGAGATCTCAATGTATCATCGACAACCGACCTCATAAGTTTGATTGCGTTATCTTAGCCTTTTATTCTAGTGCAGGATCCAAATCAGTTTGTTTTCTTATTTTAGCGAAGTCTTCGGGTAGATGACAATATTCGAGACGATTTTGTAGAACTAATTTCTCTATACCATTTTACTGTGCATTCTTCGATATGTTCTTTAATTCGTTTAAGCTAATTTCGTTTTGCGGCCGCCAACGCAAAAGTTATAGAACAAGAGAGTTCAAACAGCAAGAAGTCCATAATTTTCTTGTACACCCCATTTCAAGAGATTCTGTGAACACTCTTAGAAGATGTCTGTAAACTGATTACATATGGCGACAGTAAAACATTTCGGTGATAATGGTATCTGTAAGGACATTAACCGAAAATGTCTCCTAAGGCAACAGCTAATAATGTAAGAGATAATCATTATATTAATACAGATACCCGATTTGTTCGGTACCATCTTACCTTACTTAACGTCAATATATTTTAATGAAAATTATATGGTTGGAAATGTATGGTTCTCTAGATGTGCGTTATGTAATTTTATGCTAATTAACTGGTGTTACTGCAGGAAAATTTTTTTTTTTTGTTTTTAACATATATCGAATAAAATTAATCTCAGTAAACTGAATGACATATTTGTATGACTAAATATAATGACGGGTATATATAGAATTAGACTAGACTATGGTGATGATAACAGATACGTCTTTACGGCATTGCCTGAGAAGGATACTATTATCTCCTTAGGGTAGATCGTGCGGGTGTAGTTATTTCAGTCTACTCTTTGTTAAGGTTCGGGTGAGATCGGTTTCCAGTTGGTTTCGTTGCGTCAGCAGTCGGCTTTGGTATGGAGTATCTTGCGGTCTCTGTTCAGTGCGGTGTTACAGACATACAGGAGAAAACAGTTGAGAAAATTTCACTTTAATTTATAACAACAACAAGAATGAAAAACCATGCGGCTCACTGCTTGCTCAGCTATGGAAAGGATAAAAGTTTAAGTGATTATGATAAAGATAACAATAGAGAGATTAATTTGTCGGGAAGAGAAAGGCCAATCGTATCAGCATCACAGGTAACCGCTAATTGGTAGACATGGAAGGGACAATTAACCACCAAATTCGATAATTACGACCGTATACAATTATTTGAATATAAAATAAGGAGCATCGGCAAGAGTCGTCATATATCATCTGAAGTGCATTGAGAGTGTTATTCAGAAGGAGCAAATAAACAGGTGCGGAAACTCTAAATACAAATTAAAATAAACAAGTAGCCAACAATCAAAATCTGAGAAAATTATGGGAGACAAAGAGGTCTATGCAAAAGCTTTGGTGCGTACATTCCACGAATCCGACGTGATTTCGCAAGTCGTGTCCAAAAAAACGCGTCCAAGAAGAAAGGCTACCCAAATCTTGCCACAGCCGGAGAATAAGACGCAGGTTATATACAACCATCATCGCCAGTTGGATATTCCATTATTAGGCAATGAACTGCAAGGAACTCCTAATGCAAACGCCCAGGCCTATGAAGGGATTTCACATAAAGCACAAGAGAACAGTGCCACTGTCCGCGTTGTGAACAGAGCAACGAACATGTGCACCGGGTCATGGGGGCCTGCGCCCGACGAATACGAGATGCAATTCATCTCGAAGAGAACGCGTCCAAGAATGTGTTCTCGCAGAAAGCCGAGCCAAACCTTGCAAGAGCCGGAGCCTTGTGTAAAACGCCCACATCAAGGCATAACCGATGGAGCGAACTCACCCAAAGCGAAACAGATTAAAATCGCCGTTTCGAACAGTGCAACGAATATGTGCACCGAGTCATCCTCGCCAGCGTTCGGCGAATGCGAGCTGCTTTCACACACCAATTCAGCTAAAGAACGTAGAGGCGGTGTGCCATTTGATGAAGTACGGCCCATGCTTGGAGATTCAAAGACAGAACAAGTGTCGAAATTCGAAGATTTCAAACCGCATCTGGCGGAGAAAAGGCAAAGGTTTAACTTACTAACTCAGCGCATTGAAGCTCTGGACAAGATGGTCATTGGGTCTTTAATGAAACCTCCGCTTGACACACAGCGACCTCACGACCCGTCTGGCACTCGCGACAAAATGATTACCGCGCCGGCGGCGAGGAAAGCGGCTCCCTCACGTCCCAAAAAGGCGCCGCTGTTGGCAAAGGCACTGAAACAAGTACGCCAGCTAGGAAAACGACGCTAAATGTCTGACCAGTAGATCTTTGATGTTATATTTTCATACTCATTAATGTATAGTTTCTTTAATCTATATTCCTACGTATTTGAATAATGTGATGATAATAATTTGAATGTGATAAGGGAATTAAAATTTCAGTGATGTTTATTTCATACAGTTAGTTTGTTCCTTACGTCAAATTCATTCAAGAACAATATTTTAGTATAAAGGCGAAGGCATCGGTGGCCAGAGCATTATCTTTAAGTTAGTGTTAGTTTTCTAATATAATAGTTTTGTAATATAATAATAATTAAATAAATATAAATAGTTGTGTATATACATACAATACTGGCTTTAAGATTTTTCAGCATTTAAAAAAAAATATAATATATCTATATATAAAATCGTTGGGTGTTTGTTTGTTAGAAACCTGTGCTCACGGCATCCATAAGGGCTATCGAGCTCAATTTTTTACCATGGGTTCTGTTCGAGCTTTCATCGGTTTTTTTCTTATTTTGGACCCGGTATGTGGACTAATAATAAGACGCCACTATATGTTAGAAGAATATACCTGTAGGCTGTGCACAAGCCACAACATCATCTATATGTCGGGGAAGTGGTGAATGGACATAGAAATAGATTAGTGAATATGTCATAAACACATACTTGTATACAGGTGAATGGGACCACAGAGTAGTTTTTTTTTTCCTTTATATTTAATTCTTCTGTTATTTTTTTTTATAATTAAATTATAACATTTAACGCAGTAAACTGCATAACACATTTGTCGGATTTAAAGATTAATGACGTGACAAAAAAAAAACAAAATTGACTTATACTAAATTAATTAATTATAGAAGGCTGTATCCTTCTTATAGGGAGATCAAGCGGGTGCAGCCTCTTCAGTCTACGCCTTGTTGAGATACGGGTGAGGGAGAAAGCTAGCGGATTTGGGTGCGACAAAAGTCTGTAGTGATAGCGGCAGCTGTGAGAATTAATCACCTCCCTAACAGTTGGCACGGCAAGATCCCTATGCAGCGTGGTGTTGCGGACGTATCAAGGGGCGCCCGTAAATCTTCTTGAGAGCCTTGTTGTAGGCAGCAGTAGTGCCCCAAATTTGTATGGCGTAGCGCCAAGCAGGTGACACTACATGCAGATAGATGAGCCTTTTATTAGTTAAAGATAACTTATTCGATGGTCGGAGGAGTCACTCCAGTTTCTTGAGCTTTTGATAGCAGCGCGCTGTAACTACCTTAATGTGTGCACGCCAGGTAAGACGCTTATCCAGGATCAAACCGAGATACCGGATTTGCTTCATTTGCGGAATGATTCTTGTGTTGTAAGTCACAACCGGACAGACGCCTTGCCTTAATGTGAAGGTACAGTGAGCTGATTTCTCAGAGTTTATGGCTATATTCCAACGCCTGGCCCATGAGTGGAATCTATCCAGGTAGCTCGACAATTTCTCCGCAGCTTCGTTCAGAGAGGCAGAGTTGAAAATAACTGCAGTATCGTCCGCGTAAGTAGCAATAATCGAATGCTCATCTCTAGTTGTAGGCATATCAAAGGTATATAAGGAGTAGAGGACCGGAGCTAAGACACTCCCCTGCGGGACACCGGCTCTCATGTGCCTGAAGGTGGAAATTTTGTCTCTTACCGCCACAGAGAAGGTTCGTCTTTGAAGAAAGCTTCGCATTAGTAAAAACTGTTTGCCAGGCAGGAGTAATTTTAATTTATGCAGAAGTCCATCGATCCATACCCTATCGAATGCTTGTTTGACATCTAGGAAGACTGCAGAGGAATACTGTTTCATCTCAAACGCAGTAAGTATGTGATTAACGACTCGATGCAGTTGTTCCCATTCTTCGTCGTTTTAGAAGGCGCCTTGGTAGTTTATTTGGATGATTTATCAACCTCTATATATTTTTTTCGGCCTGACGATTTATCACATCGCCAACTTTCGGTATTTTTAAGTTGTTTTCAAGGTCCGCCGTTCGCATGAACTAAGAGGCACCAGTAAGCATACGCAATGTCTTGGCCTGCAGTACTCTCACCTTCGTGATGTTTGACCTCGCTGCTATGCCACACACCTGCAAACCGTTTCGCCAAGCAGGAGCAATTTTTGTTTTGTAAATGTTCACCTTATTTCCCAAAGACAATTTATTACTGCTATTTAAACGCCAATGCAATTTACCAATCCTCTGTCTTAAGGATTTCGTGATACTTGATAATGCGTCTTCAACGTTAGCCGCCTATCCAAATACACACCCAGGTATTTGTAACCTGAGTGGTGTTCCAGCAGCTGGTTTCCAATGGAAACTCCCGGACAGAAATCCGGCCGTAAGTCGTACGTCACATAGGCACATTTGTTTTTGTTAATGCAAATGTTCCAATGTCATGTCCAGTTTTCAAAAATATGCAGGTATTGCTGTAGTGAGACCGTAGCTTCATGAATGCACTTGTTTCTGACGAGGATGGCGGTATCGTCTGCAAACGTGGCAATGATCAGATCCAGAGGATCCTTCAGTGGTATTTGTGACCCAGTCGGCATGTCGTGCGTGAACAGGGTATAGAGTGTTGGCCCCAAAACGCTACCCTGTGGGACACCTGCACAAATAGCCTTGATGATAGGCACCACACCATCCAGTACCACTGAAACGGTCCTGTTCTCGAGGTAGCTGCGCACGATTAACCATAGTTGAGGCTCAAGAAATTCTTGAGCTTACTAAGCAGCCCGTCGTGGCAAACTCGGTCGAAAGCCTGCCTTATGTCAAGATAGGCTGCCACCACGTACTCCTTAGCCTCAAATCCTTCGAGAATAAAGTTAACCACCCTATTCAGCTGCTGTGGAGTTCCGTGTGACTTACGAAAGCCAAATTGAAAGGAAGGAACTATTTGCTTTACCTTTTTTAAGTCCAGGATGCGTGTCACAGCTTTTAGCGGCATTGCCTTAAGTGTAAAGTTGTCCAGTCTACCTTCACCTGGAGCCTTTTTAGTGTTCAACCCTTTAATATGTGCTGAGACTCCTCGGCTGTAATGGGAGCAACCGGGAGGCAGCGAAATGTAGCTAGCCAGTTCCAGGTGGCAGCAGTCATCCTTTTATTGTTTTGATCTTCGGACCGGAATCAAAATCAACCCACAGGGTAGCAAAATAAACTCCATTTTTAAATGATGATGATACAACCCCATTCACCAGGCCAACTTTATTCTTGTTCTTTAATGGTGTTCAATTGGAGATCTCAATATATCATCGACAACCGACCTCATAAGTTTGATTGCGTTATCTTAGCCTTTTATTCTAGTGCAGGATCCAAATCAGTTTGTTTTCTTATTTTAGCGAAGTCTTCGGGTAGAAGACAATATTCGAGACGATTTTGTAGAACTAATTTCTCTATACCATTTTACTGTGCATTCTTCGATATGTTCTTTAATTCGTTTAAGCTAATTTCGTTTTGCGGCCGCCAACACAAAAGTTATAGAACAAGAGAGTTCAAACAGCAAGAAGTCCATAATTTTCTTGTACACCCCATTTCAAGAGATTCTGTGAACACTCTTAGAAGATGTCTGTAAACTGATTACATATGGCGACAGTAAAACATTTCGGTGATAATGGTATCTGTAAGGACATTAACCGAAAATGTCTCCTAAGGCAACAGCTAATAATGTAAGAGATAATCATTATATTAATACAGATACACGATTTGTTCGGTACCATCTTACCTTACTTAACGTCAATATATTTTAATGAAAATTATATGGTTGGAAATGTATGGTTCTCTAGATGTGCGTTATGTAATTTTATGCTAATATACTGGTGTTACTGCATAAAATTTTTTTTTTTTTTGTTTTTAACATATATCGAATAAAATTAATCTCAGTAAACTGAATGACATATTTGTATGACTAAATATAATGACGGGTATATAGAGAATTAGACTAGACTATGGTGATGATAACAGATACGTCTTTACGGCATTGCCTGAGAAGGATACTATTATCTTCTTAGGGTAGATCGTGCGGGTGTAGTTATTTCAGTCTACTCCTTGTTAAGGTTCTTGTGAGATCGGTTGCCAGTTGGTTACGTTGCGTCAGGAGTCGTCTTTGGTATGGAGTGGTGGAAGAGTTAATTACCTCCAGAACCGTTGGCATCTTGCGGTCTCTGTTCAAGAAATACAGGAGAAAACAGTTGAGAAATTTTCACTTTAATAATAACAACAACAAGAATGAAAAACCATGCGGCTCACTGCTTGCTCAGCGAAGTTGTCGAATGAGAGAAAGAAAGAAAACACCGCATATCAACAACAACAATGGCACGCGCCACAGAAAAAGAAATGCGCAAAATTAAAACAACGTAGGTGTTGTAAACAGAAAAAAATCATCATATATATTTTACCATTATCTATATTTAACATGGAGACATTATTTTGGTTACCGTTTAACGTCAATACATTTTCATGAAAATTATACTAGCGTTGTTTTATTACCTTCCGTTAGATTTATTACTGTAAAGAAATGACTTTGCACAACGATTAGAAATAAGGGCAATAAAATACGGATTAACTTCCTTCGGTGCAAAGGGTAATATCAGATAGCACATATCAAGTGATCCTTTGTTAGGGACGATTGTTATGCAAAGGATCAAAGTTGAAGTGATTATGATAAAGATAACAATAGAGGGATTAATTTGTCGGGAAGAGAAAGGCCAATCGTATCAGCATCACAGGTAAACGCTAATTGGTAGACATGGAAGGGACAATTAACCACCAAATTCGATAATTACGACCATATACAATTATTTGAATATAAAATAAGGAGCATCGGCAAGAGTCGTCATATATCATCTGAAGTGCATTGAGAGTGTTATTCAGAAGGAGCAAATAAACAGGTGCGGAAACTCTAAATACAAATTAAAATAAACAAGTAGCGAACAATCAAAATCTGAGAAAATTATGGGAGACAAAGAGGTCTATGCAAAATCTTCGGTGCGTACATTCCACGAATCCGACGTGATTTCGCAAGTCGTGTCCAAAAAAACGCGTCCAAGAAGAAAGGCTGCCCAAATCTTGCCACAGCCGGAGAATAAGACGCAGGTTATATACAACCATCATCGCCAGTTGGATATTCCATTATTAGGCAATGAACTGCAAGAAACTCCTAATGCAAACGCCCAGGCCTATGAAGGGATTTCACATAAAGCACAAGAGAACAGTGCCACTGTCCGCGTTATGAACAGAGCAACGACCATGTGCACCGGGTCATGGGGGCCTGCGCCCGACGAATACGAGATGCAATTCATCTCGAAGAGAACGCGTCCAAGAATGTGTTCTCGCAGAAAGCCGAGCCAAACCTTGCAAGAGCCGGAGCCTTGTGTAAAACGCCCACGTCAAGGCATAACCGATGAAGCGAACTCACCTAAAGCGAAACAGATTAAAATCGCCGTTTCGAACAGTGCAACGAATATGTGCACCGAGTCATCCTCGCCAGCGTTCGGCGAATGCGAGCTGCTTTCACATACCAATTCAGCTAAAGAACGTAGAGGCGGTGTGCCATTTGATGAAGTACGGCCCATGCTTGGAGATTCAAAGACGGAACAAGTGTCGAAATTCGAAGATTTCAAACCGCATCTGGCGGAGAAAAGGCAAAGGTTTAACTTACTAACTCAGCGCATTGAAGCTCTGGACAAGATGGTCATTGGGTCTTTAATGAAACCTCCGCTTGACACACAGCGACCTCACGACCCGTCTGGCACTCGCGACAAATTGATTGCCGCGCCGGCGGCGAGGAAAGCGGCTCCCTCACGTCCCAAAAAGGCGCCGCTGTTGGCAAAGGCACTGAAACAAGTACGCCAGCTAGGAAAACGACGCTAAATGTCTGACCAGTAGATCTTTGATGTTATATTTTCATACTCATTAATGTATAGTTTCTTTAATCTATATTCCTACGTATTTGAATAATGTGATGATAATAATTTGAATGTGATAAGGGAATTAAAATTTCACTGATGTTTATGTCATACAGTTAGTTTGTTCCTTACGTCAAATTCATTCAAGAACAATATTTTAGTATAAAGGCGAAGGCATCGGTGGCCAGAGCATTATCTTTAAGTTAGTGTTAGTTTTCTAATATAATAGTTTTGTAATATATTAAATAAATATAAATAGTTGTGTATATACATACAATAATGGCTTTAAGATTTTTCAGCATTTAAAAAAAAATAGAATATATCTATATATAAAATCGTTGGGTCTTTGTTTGTTAGAAACCTGTGCTCACGGCATCCATAAGGGCTATCGAGCTCAATTTTTTACCATGGGTTCTGTTCGAGCTTTCATCGGTTTTTTTTTCTTATTTTGGACCCGGTATGTAGACTAATAATAAGACGCCACTATATGTTAGAAGAATATACCTGTCGGCTGTGCATAAGCCCTAATGTCATCTATATGTCAGGCAAGTGGTGAGTGGACATAGAAATAGATTAGTGAATATGTCATAAACACATACTTGTATACAGGTGAATGGGACCACAGAGTAGTTTTTTTTTCCTTTATATTTAATTCTTCTGTTATTTTTTTTATAATTAAATTATAACATTTAACGCAGTAAACTGCATAACACATTTGTCGGATTTAAAGAATAATGACGTGACAAAAAAAAAACAAAATTGACTTATACTAAATTAATTAATTATAGAAGGCTGTATCCTTCTTAGAGGGAGATCATGCGGGTGCAGCCTCTTCAGTCTACGCCTTGTTGAGATACGGGTGAGGGAGAAAGCTAGCGGATTTGGGTGCGACAAAAGTCTGTAGTGATAGCGGCAGCTGTGAGTATTAATCACCTCCCTAACAGTTGGCACGGCAAGATCCCTATGCAGCGTGGTGTTGCGGACGTATCAAGGGGCGCCCGTAAATCTTCTTGAGAGCCTTGTTGTAGGCAGCAGTAGTGCCCCAAATTTGTATGGCGTAGCGCCAAGCAGGTGCCACTACATGCAGATAGATGCGCCTTTTACTAGTTAAAGATAACTTATTCGATGGTCGGAGGAGCCACTCCAGTTTCTTGAGCTTTTGATAGCAGCGCGCTGTAACTACCTTAATGTGTACATGCCAGGTAAGACGCTTATCCAGGATCAAACCGAGATACCGGATTTGCTCCATTTGCGGAATGATTCTTGTGTTGTAAGTCACAACCGTACAGACGCCTTGCCTTAATGTGAAGGTACAGTGAGCTGATTTCTCAGAGTTTATGGCTATATTCCAACGCCTGGCCCATGAGTGGAATCTATCCAGGTAGCTCGACAATTTCTCCGCAGCTTCGTTCAGAGAGGCAGAGTTGAAAAAAACTGCAGTATCGTCCGCGTAAGTAGCAATAATCGAATGCTCATCTCTAGTTGTAGGCATATCAAAGGTATATAAGGAGTAGAGGACCGGAGCTAAGACACTCCCCTGCGGGACACCGGCTCTCATGTGCCTGAAGGTGGAAATTTTGTCTCTTACCGCCACATTTGTTTTTGTTAATGCAAATGTTCCAATGTCATGTCCAGTTTTCAAAAATATGCAGGTATTGCTGTAGTGAGACCGTAGCTTCATGAATGCACTTGTTTCTGACGAGGATCGCGGTATCGTCTGCAAACGTGGCAATGATCAGATCCAGAGGATCCTTCAGTGGTATTTCTGACCCAGTCGGCATGTCGTGCGTGAACAGGGTATAGAGTGTAGGCCCCAAAACGCTACCCTGGGGGACACCTGCGCAAATAGCCTTGATGATAGACACCACACCATCCAGTACCACTGAGAAGGTCCTGTTCTCGAGGTAGCTGCGCACGATTAACCATAGTTGAGGCTCAAGAAATTCTTGAGCTTACTAAGCAGCCCGTCGTGGCAAACTCGGTCGAAAGCCTGCCTTATGTCAAGATACGCTGCCACCACGTACTCCTTAGCCTCAAATCCTTCGAGAATAAAGTTAACCACCCTATTCAGCTGCTGTGGAGTTCCGTGTGACTTAAGAAAGCCAAATTGAAAGGAAGGAACTATTTGCTTTACCTTTTTTAAGTCCAGGATGCGTGTCACAGCTTTTAGCGGCATTGCCTTAAGTGTAAAGTTGTCCAGTCTACCTTCACCTGGAGCCTTTTTAGTGTTCAACCCTTTAATATGTGCTGAGACTCCTCGGCTGTAATGGGAGCAACCGGGAGGCATAATTGGCCGGCGCTTTCAAGTCTCATATGGATCTGTTGAACGCTGAGTTCTGAGCTGGTATCAAATGGCTGAAATAGAACTTCCAATTCCTCAGCGAAAGCCTCGGCTCGCTCGCTTAAAGATCTAGCCCAGGATCCGTCAGCCTTCTTGATTGGAAATTTTGGGGTTACCTGCTGTTTATACCTTCTCGCCAACTTCCACAAGGAGTGCTTTGTGGGGTCGTCGGGGGAGACATTTGACAAAAACCTGTCATTTTCTTCCTGTTTATGGAGCGTCAGCAGCTTTTTGACTCTATTCGACACTCTACGAAAAACCCTGTCCACAATAGGGTCACGGGTGCGACAAAACTGTCTCCTAAGTCTCCTCTTAATAAGCAGCAGTGTTTCAATAGCTGGGGGAAGTCCAGAACGCACTCTTGAGCCATGTGGTGGATTTAAGGGGCGGCAATGAGAGCAGCTGAGTGCACCTTATTTAGGAAGATCGAGTGCGCGTCTTCAATGCCTTCGGTCATCAGGATTTCCAAGTTTAAATTTAGAGATTCATCCAGATCTCAGCTAATGTAGCTAGCCAGTTCCAGGTGGCAGCAGTCGTCCTTTTATTGTTTTGATCTTCGGACCGGAATCAAAATCAACCCACAGGGTAGCAAAATAAACTCCATTTTTAAATGATGATGATACAACCCCATTCACCAGGCCAACTTTATTCTTGTTCTTTAATGGTGTTCAATTGGAGATCCCAATGTATCATCGACAACCGACCTCATAAGTTTGATTGCGTTATCTTGGCCTTTTATTCTAGTGCAGGATCCAAATCAGTTTGTTTTCTTATTTTAGCGAAGTCTTCGGGTAGAAGACAATATTCGAGACGATTTTGTAGAACTAATTTCTCTATACCATTTTACTGTGCATTCTTCGATATGTTCTTTAATTCGTTTAAGCTAATTTCGTTTTGCGGCCGCCAACACAAAAGTTATAGAACAAGAGAGTTCAAACAGCAAGAAGTCCATAATTTTCTTGTACACCCCATTTCAAGAGATTCTGTGAACACTCTTAGAAGATGTCTGTAAACTGATTACATATGGCGACAGTAAAACATTTCGGTGATAATGGTATCTGTAAGGACATTAACCGAAAATGTCTCCTAAGGCAACAGCTAATAATGTAAGAGATAATCATTATATTAATACAGATACACGATTTGTTCGGTACCATCTTACCTTACTTAACGTCAATATATTTTAATGAAAATTATATGGTTGAAATGTATGGTTCTCTAGATGTGCGTTATGTAATTTTATGCTAATATACTGGTGTTACTGCATAAAATTTTTTTTTTTGTTGTTTTTAACATATATCGAATAAAATTAATCTCAGTAAACTGAATGACATATTTGTATGACTAAATATAATGACGGGTATATATAGAATTAGACTAGACTATGGTGATGATAACAGATACGTCTTTACGGCATTGCCTGAGAAGGATACTATTATCTTCTTAGGGTAGATCGTGCGGGTGTAGTTATTTCAGTCTACTCCTTGTTAAGGTTCTTGTGAGATCGGTTGCCAGTTGGTTACGTTGCGTCAGGAGTCGTCTTTGGTATGGAGTGGTGGAAGAGTTAATTACCTCCAGAACCGTTGGCATCTTGCGGTCTCTGTTCAAGAAATACAGGAGAAAACAGTTGAGAAATTTTCACTTTAATAATAACAACAACAAGAATGAAAAACCATGCGGCTCACTGCTTGCTCAGCGAAGTTGTCGAATGAAAGAAAGAAAGAAAACACCGCATATCAACAACAACAATGGCACGCGCCACAGAAAAAGAAATGCGCAAAATTAAAACAACGTAGGTGTTGTAAACAGAAAAAAATCATCATATATATTTTACCATTATCTATATTTAACATGGAGACATTATTTTGGTTACCGTTTAACGTCAATACATTTTCATGAAAATTATACTAGCGTTGTTTTATTACCTTCCGTTAGATTTATTACTGTAAAGAAATGACTTTGCACAACGATTAGAAATAAGGGCAATAAAATACGGATTAACTTCCTTCGGTGCAAAGGGTAATATCAGATAGCACATATCAAGTGATCCTTTGTTAGGGACGATTGTTATGCAAAGGATCAAAGTTGAAGTGATTATGATAAAGATAACAATAGAGGGATTAATTTGTCGGGAAGAGAAAGGCCAATCGTATCAGCATCACAGGTAAACGCTAATTGGTAGACATGGAAGGGACAATTAACCACCAAATTCGATAATTACGACCATATACAATTATTTGAATATAAAATAAGGAGCATCGGCAAGAGTCGTCATATATCATCTGAAGTGCATTGAGAGTGTTATTCAGAAGGAGCAAATAAACAGGTGCGGAAACTCTAAATACAAATTAAAATAAACAAGTAGCGAACAATCAAAATCTGAGAAAATTATGGGAGACAAAGAGGTCTATGCAAAATCTTCGGTGCGTACATTCCACGAATCCGACGTGATTTCGCAAGTCGTGTCCAAAAAAACGCGTCCAAGAAGAAAGGCTGCCCAAATCTTGCCGCAGCCGGAGAATAAGACGCAGGTTATATACAACCATCATCGCCAGTTGGATATTCCATTATTAGGCAATGAACTGCAAGAAACTCCTAATGCAAACGCCCAGGCCTATGAAGGGATTTCACATAAAGCACAAGAGAACAGTGCCACTGTCCGCGTTATGAACAGAGCAACGACCATGTGCACCGGGTCATGGGGGCCTGCGCCCGACGAATACGAGATGCAATTCATCTCGAAGAGAACGCGTCCAAGAATGTGTTCTCGCAGAAAGCCGAGCCAAACCTTGCAAGAGCCGGAGCCTTGTGTAAAACGCCCACGTCAAGGCATAACCGATGAAGCGAACTCACCTAAAGCGAAACAGATTAAAATCGCCGTTTCGAACAGTGCAACGAATATGTGCACCGAGTCATCCTCGCCAGCGTTCGGCGAATGCGAGCTGCTTTCACACACCAATTCAGCTAAAGAACGTAGAGGCGGTGTGCCATTTGATGAAGTACGGCCCATGCTTGGAGATTCAAAGACGGAACAAGTGTCGAAATTCGAAGATTTCAAACCGCATCTGGCTGAGAATAGGCAAAGGTTTAACTTACTAACTCAGCGCATTGAAGCTCTGGACAACATGGTCTTTGGGTCTTTAATGAAACCTCCGCTTGACTCACAGCGACCTCACGACCCGTCTGGCACTCGCGACAAATTGATTGCCGCGCCGGCGGCGAGGAAAGCGGCTCCCTCACGTCCCAAAAAGGCGCCGCTGTTGGCAAAGGCACTGAAACAAGTACGCCAGCTAGGAAAACGACGCTAAATGTCTGACCAGTAGATCTTTGATGTTATATTTTCATACTCATTAATGTATAGTTTCTTTAATCTATATTCCTACGTATTTGAATAATGTGATGATAATAATTTGAATGTGATAAGGGAATTAAAATTTCACTGATGTTTATGTCATACAGTTAGTTTGTTCCTTACGTCAAATTCATTCAAGAACAATATTTTAGTATAAAGGCGAAGGCATCGGTGGCCAGAGCATTATCTTTAAGTTAGTGTTAGTTTTCTAATATAATAGTTTTGTAATATATTAAATAAATATAAATAGTTGTGTATATACATACAATAATGGCTTTAAGATTTTTCAGCATTTAAAAAAAAATAGAATATATCTATATATAAAATCGTTGGGTCTTTGTTTGTTAGAAACCTGTGCTCACGGCATCCATAAGGGCTATCGAGCTCAATTTTTTACCATGGGTTCTGTTCGAGCTTTCATCGGTTTTTTTTTCTTATTTTGGACCCGGTATGTAGACTAATAATAAGACGCCACTATATGTTAGAAGAATATACCTGTCGGCTGTGCATAAGCCCTAATGTCATCTATATGTCAGGCAAGTGGTGAGTGGACATAGAAATAGATTAGTGAATATGTCATA
>JAWNKX010000901.1:0-27407 GCA_035041755.1 Cacoxenus indagator | reverse complement strand
CCAATAAATAGCCTAAACCACCTAATTCGCCTGAGTAGCGAAAGTCGCCTAAATGCCCAAATCGCCAAAAGTGCCTAACTCGCCTGGGCAGCCTCATCAGCCTGATCAGCCTGAGTAGCCTAAGTTGCCTGAGTGACTAATTATCTAATCCCCTGAGTAACCTGAGTAGCCAGAGTCGTCTAAACGGCTAATCGCCTGAGTAGCCTGAGTCTCCTAATCGCTTGAGTCGCCTATGTACACAACGCCTATCAGCCTGAGTAGCCTAAGATAAGCCTGAGTCGCCTAATTCGAATAAATAACATATTTCGCCTGAGTAACCTGAGTAACCTAAGTCGCATAAATCGCCGTAAGCTTCTAAATCTCCTGAGTAGCCTGAGTAGCCGAATAGACAGCCTAAATCGCTTGAATTGCCTAATTCGTTTGAGTAGCCAGAGTCGTCTAAATCGCCTACATCGCCTGAGTAGATTGAGTTGCATAAATGGCCTAAACCGCTTACACCGCTTGAGTCGCCTAATTCTTCTGATTAGCTGGAGACTAGCCTGAGTCGCCTAAGTCCAATACCTAGCCTAAACCACCTAATTCGCCTGAGTAGCGAAAGTCGCCTAAATGCCCAAATCGCCAAAAGTGCCTAACTCGCCTGGGCAGCCTCATCAGCCTGATCAGCCTGAGTAGCCTAAGTTGCCTGAGTGACTAATTATCTAATCCCCTGAGTAACCTGAGTAGCCAGAGTCGTCTAAACGGCTATATCGCCTGAGTCCCCTGAGTCGCCTATGTACACAACGCCTATCAGCCTGAGCAGCCTGAGTAAACTAAAATAAGTCTGAGTCGCCTATTTCGAATAACTAACATAATTCGCCTTAGTAACCTGAGTAACCTAAGTCGCATAAATCGCCGTAAGCTTCTAAATCTCCTGAGTAGCCTGAGTAGCCGAATAGACAGCCTAAATCGCTTGAATTGCCTAATTCGTTTGAGTAGCCAGAGTCGTCTAAATCGCCTACATCGCCTGAGTAGATTGAGTTGCATAAATGGCCTAAACCGCTCACACCGCTTGAGTCGCCTAATTCTTATGATTAGCTTGAGACTAGCCTGAGTCGCCTAAGTCCAATACCCAGCCTAAACCACCTAATTCGTCTGAGTAGTGAAAGTCGCCTAAATGCACAAATCGCCTAAAGCGCCAACCTCGCCTGGGCAACCTCATCAGCCTGATCAGCCTGAGTAGCCTAAGTTGCCTGAGTGACTAAATTGTCTAATCCCTTGAGTAACCTGAGTAGCCTGAGTCGTCTAAACAAATATATTGCCTGAGTAGCCTGAGTCTCCTAATCGCCTGAGTCAGATGAGTCGCCTATGTAGACAACGCCTATCAGCCTGAGCAGCCAGAGTAGCCTAAGATAAGCCTGAGTTGCCTAATTCGAATAAATAACCTAATTCCCCTGAGTAGCCTAAGTAACCAAAATAGCCTAATTGCCTGAGTAACCTGAGGCACATAAATCGCCGTAAGCTTCTAAATCTCCTGAGTACCCTGATTCGCCTAAATCACCTCATCGCATAAATAGCCTAAATCGCCAAAATCGAATGAGTTGCCGAGTTGCATATATGACGTAAACCGCTTACACCGCTTGAGTCGCCTGATTCCTCTGATTAGCTTGAGACTAGCCTGAGTCGCCTAAAGCCACTACCTAGCCTAAACCACCTAATTCGTCTGAGTAGTGAAAGTCGCCTAAATGCCCAAATCGCTTAAAGCGCCAACCTCGCCTGGGCAACCTCATCAGCCTGATCAGCCTGAGTAGCCTAAGTTGCCTGAGTGACTAAATTGTCTAATCCCTTGAGTAACCTGAGTACCCAGAGTCGTCTAAACGAATATATCGCCTGAGTAGCCTGAGTCTCCTAATCGCCTGAGTCAGATGAGTCGCCTATGTAGACAACGCCTATCAGCCTGAGCAGCCAGAGTAGCCTAAGATAAGCCTAAGTTGCCTAATTCGAATAAATAACCTAATTCCCCTGAGTAGCCTAAGTAACCAAGATAGCAATTGCCTGAGTAACCTGAGTCGCATAAATCGCCGTAAACTTCTAAATCTCCTGAGTACCCGATTCGATTAAATCACCTCATCGCATAAATAGCCTAAATCGCCAAAATCGAGTGAGTTGCCGAATTGCATATATGACGTAAACCGCTTACACCGCTTGAGTCGCCTGATTCCTCTGATTAGCTTGAGACTAGCCTGAGTCGCCTAAGTCCAATACCTAGCCTAAACCACCTAATTCGTCTGAGTAGTGAAAGTCGCCTAAATGCCCAAATCGCCTAAAGCGCCAACCTCGCCTGGGCAACCTCATCAGCCTGATCAGCCTGAGTAGCCTAAGTTGCCTGAGTGACTAAATTGTCTAATCCCTTGAGTAACCTGAGTAGCCAGAGTCGTCTAAACGAATATATCGCCTGAGTAGCCTGAGTCGCCTAATCGCCTGAGTCCCCTGAGTCGCCTATGTACACAACGCCTATCAGCCTGAGCAGCCTGAGTAAACTAAAATAAGTCTGAGTCGCCTATTTCGAATAAATAACATAATTCGCCTTAGTGGCCTGAGTAGACTAAATCGTCTAAATTTCTTGAATAACCTGTTTAACCAAATTCGCCTAAATCGCCTGAGTCGTCTAATCGCCTGAGTCGCCAGAGTCCCCAGAGTCTCCTGATTCGCCAAAGTACACAAGGCAATTCAGCCTGAGACTAGCCTGAGTCGCCTAAGTCGACTAAATAGCATAATTCGCCTGAGTGGCCTGAGTAGCCTAAATCGCCTGAGTCGCCTGATACACCAAAGTCGCCTGAGCAGCCTAAGTAACCAAGATAGCCTAATTGCGTGAGTAACCTGAGTCGCATAAATCGCCGTAAGCTTCTAAATCTCCTAGTAGCCTGAGTAGCCTAAGTACCCTGAGTCGGCTAAATTACCTCATCGCATAAATCGCCTAAATCGACAAAATCGACTGTGTTGCCTGAGTTGCATAAATGTCATAAACCGGTTACACCGCTTGAGTCGCCTGATTCTTCGGATTAGCTTGAGACTAGCCTGAGTCGCCTAAGTCCAATAAATAGCCTAAACCACCTCATTCACCTGAGTAGTGAAAGTCGCCAAAATGCCCAAATTGCCTAGAGAGCCTTACTCGCCTGGGCAGCCTCATCAACCTGAGTAGCCTAAGTGGCCTGAATGACTAAATTGTCCAATCCACTGAGTAACCTGAGTAGCCAGAGTCGTCTAAATCGCCTACATCGCCTGAATAGCCTGAGTCGCCTAATCGCCTGAGTCCCCTGAGTCGCCTATGTACACAACGCGTGATCAGCCTTAGCAGCCTGAGTAGCCTAAGATAAGCCTGAGTCGCCTAATTCGAATAAATAACTTAATTCGCCTGAGTGGCATGAGTAGACTATATCGTCTAAATCGCCTGAGTAGGTCGATTATGTAGCCTTTATGACCTGAGTAACCTGAATCGCCGGAGTCGCCTAAGTAGCCTAAATCGCCTGAGTCGCCTGATACACCAAAGTCGCCTGAGTAGCCTAAGTAACCAAGATAGCCTAATTGCGTGAGTAACCTGAGTCGCATAAATCGCCGTAAGCTTCTAAATCTCCTAGTAGCCTGAGTAGCCTAAGTACCCTGAGTCGGCTAAATTACCTCATCGCATAAATCGCCTAAATCGCCAAAATCGAATGAGTTCCCCGAGTTGCATATATGGCTTAACCGCTTACACCGCTTGAGTCGCCTGTAAGCGCCAATAAATAGCCTAAACCACCTAATTCGCCTGAGTAGCGAAAGTCGCCTAAATGCCCAAATCGCCAAAAGTGCCTAACTCGCCTGGGCAGCCTCATCAGCCTGATCAGCCTGAGTAGCCTAAGTTGCCTGAGTGACTAATTATCTAATCCCCTGAGTAACCTGAGTAGCCAGAGTCGTCTAAATCGCCTACATCGCCTGAGTCCGATGAGTCGCCTATGTACACAACGCCTATTAACCTGGGCAGCCTGAGTAGCCTAAGATAAGCCTGAGTCGCCTAATTCGAATAAATAATATATTTCGCCTGAGTAACCTGAGTAACCTAAGTCGCATAAATCGCCGTAAGCTTCTAAATCTCCTGAGTAGCCTGAGTAGCCTGAGACTAGCCTGAGTCGCCTAAGTTGATTAAATAGCATAATTCGCCTGAGTGGCCTGAGTAGACTAAATCGCCTAAAGCCACTGCATAACCTCAGTAGCCTAAGATCAAGATTGCCATAATTCCATAATTCGCCTGAGTGGCTTGAGTAGACTAAATCGCCTAAATCCATTGCTTTACCTGAGTAGCCTGAGTCGCCTATGTAGACTATATCACCTGAGTAACCTGAATCGCCGGAGTCGCCTAAGTAGCCTGAGTCGCCTAATACAACAAAGTAGCCTAAGTAACCAAGATAGCCTAATTGCCTAAGTAACCTAAGTCGCCTAATCTCGCGTAGCTACTAAATCTCCTGAGTAGGCTGAGTAGCCTAAGTACCCTGAGTCGCCTAAATCACCTCATAGCATAAATCGTCTAAATCGCCTACATCGCCTGAGTAGCATAAATGGCCTAAACCGCTTACACCGATTGAGTCGCCTGATTCTTCTGAGTAGCTTGAGACTAGCCTGAGTCGGCCAAGTCCAAAACCTAGCCTAAACACCTCATTCGCCTGAGTAGCGAAAGTAGCCAAAATGCCCAAATTGCCTAAATAGCCTACCACGCCTGGGCAGCTTCATCAGCCTGCGTAGCCTAAGTAGCCTGAGTAACTAAATTGTCTAATCCCCTGAGTATCCGATTAGACAGAGTCGTCTAAATCACCTATATCGCCTGAGTCCTATGAGTCGCCTATGTACACAACGCCTATCAACCTGAGCAGCCTGAGTAGCCTAAGATAAGCCTGAGTCGCCTAAGTCGATTAATTCCATAATTCGCCTGAGTGGCCTGAGTAGACTAAATCGCCTAAATCCACTGCGTAACCTGAGTAGCCTGAGTCGCCTATGTAGACTATATCACCTGAGTAACCTGAATCGCCGGAGTCGCCTAAGTAGCCTGAGTCGCCTAATACAACAAAGTAGCCTAAGTAACCAAGATAGCCTAATTGCCTAAGTAACCTAAGTCGCCTAAATCGCCGTAGCTACTAAATCTCCTGAGTAGGCTGAGTAGCCTAAGTACCCTGAGTCGCCTAAATCACCTCATAGCATAAATCGTCTAAATCGCCTACATCGCCTGAGTAGCATAAATGGCCTAAACCGCTTACACCGCTTGAGTCGCCTGATTCTTCTGAGTAGCTTGAGACTAGCCTGAGTCGGCCAAGTCCAAAACCTAGCCTAAACACCGCATTCGCCTGAGTAGCGAAAGTAGCCAAAATGCCCAAATTGCCTAAATAGCCTACCACGCCTGGGCAGCTTCATCAGCCTGCGTAGCCTAAGTAGCCTGAGTGACTAAA
The DNA here is from genome assembly GCA_035041755.1 of Cacoxenus indagator. Taxonomy (NCBI): domain Eukaryota; kingdom Metazoa; phylum Arthropoda; class Insecta; order Diptera; family Drosophilidae; genus Cacoxenus; species Cacoxenus indagator. The sequence goes on along the minus strand of JAWNKX010000901.1, from coordinate 21,957 downwards.
TTGTCTAATCCCCTGAGTAACCGAGTAGCCAGAGTCGTCTAAATCGCCTACATCGCCTGAGTCCTATGAGTCGCCTATGTACACAACGTCTATCAACCTGGGCAACCTGAGTAGCCTAAGATAAGCCTGAGTCGCCTAAGTCGATTAATTCCTAATTCGCCTGAGTGGCCTGAGTAGACTAAATCGCCTAAATCCACTGCGTAACCTGAGTAGCCTGAATCGCCTATGTAGACTATATCACCTGAGTAACCTGAATCGCCGGAGTCGCCTAAGTAGCCTAAATCGCCTGAGTCGCCTGATACAACAAAGTCGCTTGAGTAGCCAAAGTAACCAAGATAGCCTAATTGCCTAAGTAACCTAAGTCGCCTAAATCGACGTAGCTACTAAATCTCCTGAGTAGGCTGAGTAGCCTAAGTACCCTGAGTCGCCTAAATCGCCAAAATCGACTAAGTTGCCTGAGTTGCATAAATGTCCTAAACCGCTTACACCGCTTGAGTCGCCTAATTCTTCTGATTAGCTTGAGACTAGCCTGAGTCGCCTAAGTCGTCTGAATAGTGAAAGTCGCCTAAATGCCCAAATCACCTAAAGTGCCTAACTCGCCTGGGCAACCTCATCAGCCTAATCAACCTGAGTAGCCTAAGTAGCCTGAGTAACTAAATTGTCTAATCCCCTGAGTATCCGAGTAGCCAGAGTCTTCTAAATCGCATATATCCCCTGAGTCCTATGAGTCGCCTATGTACACAACGCCTATCAAGCTGGGCAGCCTGAGTAGCCTAAGATAAGCATGAGTCGCCTAAGTCGATTAAATAGAATAATTCGCCTGAGTGGCCTGAGTAGACTAAATCGGCTATATCCACTGCGTAACCTGAGTAGCCTGAGTCGCCTATGTAGCCTTTATCACCTGAATAACCTGAATTGCCGGAGTTGCCTAAGTAGCCTAAATCGCCTGAGTCGCCTGATACACCAAAGTCGCTTGAGTAGCCTAAGTAACCAAGATAGCCTAATTGCCTAAGTAACCTAAGTCGCCTAAATCGCCGTAGCTACTAAATCTCCTAAGTAGGCTGAGTAGCCTAAGTACCCTGAGTCGCCTAAATCACCTCATAGCATAAACCGCCTAAATCGCCAAAATCGACTGAGATGCCTGAGTTACATAAATGGCCTAAACCGCTAACACTGCTAGAGTCGCCTGATCTTCTGAGTAGCTTGAGCCTAGCCTGAGTCGCCTAAGTCCAATAAATAGCCTAAACCACCTAATACGCCTGAGTAGCGAAAGTCCCCTAAATGTCCAAATCGCCTAAAGCGCCTAACTCGCCTGGGCAGCCTCATCAGCCTGATCAGCCTGAGTAGCCTAAGTAGCATGAGTTACTAAATTGTCTAATCCCCTGAGTAACCTGAGTAGCCTAAATCGCCTGAGTCGCCTGAGACACCAAAGTCGCGTGGTAACCTAAGGCCAAGATAGCTTAATTACCTGAGTAACCTGAGTCGCATAAATCGCCGTAAGCTTCTAAATCTCCTTAGTAGCCTGAGTAGCCTAAGTACCCTGATTCGCCTAAATCGCCAAAATCGACTAAGTTGCCTGAGTTGCATAAATGGCCTAAACCGCTTACACCGCTTGAGTCGCCTAATTCTTCTGATTAGCTTGAAACTAGCCTGAGTCGCCTAAGTCCAATACCTAGCCTAAACCACCTAATTCGTCTGAGTAGTGAAAGTCGCCTAAATGCCCAAATCGCCTAAAGCGCCAACCTCGCCTGGGCAACCTCATCAGCCTGATCAGTCTGAGTAGCCTAAGTTGCCTGAGTGACTAAATTGTCTAATCCCTTGAGTAACCTGAGTAGCCAGAGTCGTCTAAACGAATATATCGCCTGAGTAGCCTGAGTCGCCTAATCGCCTGAGTCCCCTGAGTCGCCTATGTACACAACGCCTATCAGCCTGAGTAAACTAAAATAAGTCTGAGTCGCCTATTTCGAATAAATAACATAATTCGCCTTAGTGGCCTGTGTAGACTAAATCGTCTAAATTTCTTGAATAACCTGTTTAACCAAATTCGCCTAAATCGCCTGAGTCGTCTAATCGCCTGAGTCGCTAGAGTCCCCAGAGTCTCCTGAGTCGCCAATGTACACAAGGCAAATCAGCCTGAGAATAGCCTGAGTCGCCTAAGTCGACTAAATAGCATAATTCGCCTGAGTGGCCTGAGTAGCCTAAATCGCCTGAGTCGCCTGATACACCAAAGTCGCCTGAGTAGCCTAAGTAACCAAGATAGCCTAATTGCGTGAGTAACCTGAGTCGCATAAATCGCCGTAAGCTTCTAAATCTCCTAGTAGCCTGAGTAGCCTAAGTACCCTGAGTCGGCTAAATTACCTCATCGCATAAATCGCCTAAATCGACAAAATCGACTGTGTTGCCTGAGTTGCATAAATGTCATAAACCGGTTACACCGCTTGAGTCGCCTGATTCTTCGGATTAGCTTGAGACTAGCCTGAGTCGCCTAAGTCCAATAAATAGCCTAAACCACCTCATTTACCTGAGTAGCGAAAGTCGCCAAAATGCCCAAATTGCCTAGAGAGCCTTACTCGCCTGGGCAGCCTCATCAACCTGAGTAGCCTAAGTGGCCTGAATGACTAAATTGTCCAATCCCCTGAGTAACCTGAGTAGCCAGAGTCGTCTAAAAATCGCCAAAAGTGCCTAACTCGCCTGGGCAGCCTCATCAGCCTGATCAGCCTGAGTAGCCTAAGTTGCCTGAGTGACTAATTATCTAATCCCCTGAGTAACCTGAGTAGCCAGAGTCGTCTAAACGGCTATATCGCCTGAGTCCCCTGAGTCGCCTATGTACACAACGCCTATCAGCCTGAGCAGCCTGAGTAAACTAAAATAAGTCTGAGTCGCCTATTTCGAATAACTAACATAATTCGCCTTAGTAACCTGAGTAACCTAAGTCGCATAAATCGCCGTAAGCTTCTAAATCTCCTGAGTAGCCTGAGTAGCCGAATAGACAGCCTAAATCGCTTGAATTGCCTAATTCGTTTGAGTAGCCAGAGTCGTCTAAATCGCCTACATCGCCTGAGTAGATTGAGTTGCATAAATGGCCTAAACCGCTCACACCGCTTGAGTCGCCTAATTCTTATGATTAGCTTGAGACTAGCCTGAGTCGCCTAAGTCCAATACCCAGCCTAAACCACCTAATTCGTCTGAGTAGTGAAAGTCGCCTAAATGCACAAATCGCCTAAAGCGCCAACCTCGCCTGGGCAACCTCATCAGCCTGATCAGCCTGAGTAGCCTAAGTTGCCTGAGTGACTAAATTGTCTAATCCCTTGAGTAACCTGAGTAGCCTGAGTCGTCTAAACAAATATATTGCCTGAGTAGCCTGAGTCTCCTAATCGCCTGAGTCAGATGAGTCGCCTATGTAGACAACGCCTATCAGCCTGAGCAGCCAGAGTAGCCTAAGATAAGCCTGAGTTGCCTAATTCGAATAAATAACCTAATTCCCCTGAGTAGCCTAAGTAACCAAAATAGCCTAATTGCCTGAGTAACCTGAGGCACATAAATCGCCGTAAGCTTCTAAATCTCCTGAGTACCCTGATTCGCCTAAATCACCTCATCGCATAAATAGCCTAAATCGCCAAAATCGAATGAGTTGCCGAGTTGCATATATGACGTAAACCGCTTACACCGCTTGAGTCGCCTGATTCCTCTGATTAGCTTGAGACTAGCCTGAGTCGCCTAAAGCCACTACCTAGCCTAAACCACCTAATTCGTCTGAGTAGTGAAAGTCGCCTAAATGCCCAAATCGCTTAAAGCGCCAACCTCGCCTGGGCAACCTCATCAGCCTGATCAGCCTGAGTAGCCTAAGTTGCCTGAGTGACTAAATTGTCTAATCCCTTGAGTAACCTGAGTACCCAGAGTCGTCTAAACGAATATATCGCCTGAGTAGCCTGAGTCTCCTAATCGCCTGAGTCAGATGAGTCGCCTATGTAGACAACGCCTATCAGCCTGAGCAGCCAGAGTAGCCTAAGATAAGCCTAAGTTGCCTAATTCGAATAAATAACCTAATTCCCCTGAGTAGCCTAAGTAACCAAGATAGCAATTGCCTGAGTAACCTGAGTCACATAAATCGCCGTAAACTTCTAAATCTCCTGAGTACCCGATTCGATTAAATCACCTCATCGCATAAATAGCCTAAATCGCCAAAATCGAGTGAGTTGCCGAATTGCATATATGACGTAAACCGCTTACACCGCTTGAGTCGCCTGATTCCTCTGATTAGCTTGAGACTAGCCTGAGTCGCCTAAGTCCAATACCTAGCCTAAACCACCTAATTCGTCTGAGTAGTGAAAGTCGCCTAAATGCCCAAATCGCTTAAAGCGCCAACCTCGCCTGGGCAACCTCATCAGCCTGATCAGCCTGAGTAGCCTAAGTTGCCTGAGTGACTAAATTGTCTAATCCCTTGAGTAACCTGAGTACCCAGAGTCGTCTAAACGAATATATCGCCTGAGTAGCCTGAGTCGCCTAATCGCCTGAGTCCCCTGAGTCGCCTATGTACACAACGCCTATCAGCCTGAGCAGCCTGAGTAAACTAAAATAAGTCTGAGTCGCCTATTTCGAATAAATAACATAATTCGCCTTAGTGGCCTGAGTAGACTAAATCGTCTAAATTTCTTGAATAACCTGTTTAACCAAATTCGCCTAAATCGCCTGAGTCGTCTAATCGCCTGAGTCGCCAGAGTCCCCAGAGTCTCCTGAGTCGCCAATGTACACAAGGCAAATCAGCCTGAGAATAGCCTGAGTCGCCTAAGTCGACTAAATAGCATAATTCGCCTGAGTGGCCTGAGTAGCCTAAATCGCCTGAGTCGCCTGATACACCAAAGTCGCCTGAGTAGCCTAAGTAACCAAGATAGCCTAATTGCGTGAGTAACCTGAGTCGCATAAATCGCCGTAAGCTTCTAAATCTCCTAGTAGCCTGAGTAGCCTAAGTACCCTGAGTCGGCTAAATTACCTCATCGCATAAATCGCCTAAATCGACAAAATCGACTGTGTTGCCTGAGTTGCATAAATGTCATAAACCGGTTACACCGCTTGAGTCGCCTGATTCTTCGGATTAGCTTGAGACTAGCCTGAGTCGCCTAAGTCCAATAAATAGCCTAAACCACCTCATTTACCTGAGTAGCGGAAGTCGCCAAAATGCCCAAATTGCCTAGAGAGCCTTACTCGCCTGGGCAGCCTCATCAACCTGAGTAGCCTAAGTGGCCTGAATGACTAAATTGTCCAATCCCCTGAGTAACCTGAGTAGCCAGAGTCGTCTAAATCGCCTACATCGCCTGAATAGCCTGAGTCGCCTAATCGCCTGAGTCCCCTGAGTCGCCTATGTACACAACGCGTGATCGCCTTAGCAGCCTGAGTAGCCTAAGATAAGCCTGAGTCGCCTAATTCGAATAAATAGCCTAACCCTAATTCGCCTGAGTAGCAATCGCCTAAATGCCTATATCGAATGTGCCTAACTCGCCTGGGAGCCTATCAGCCGATCGCCTGAGTCGCCTAAGTTGCCTGAGTGCCTGATTATCAATCCCCTGAGTAACCTGAGTAGCCAGAGTCGCCGGTAATCGCCTGAGTAGCCTGAGTCGCCTAATCGCAGTCGCCTTGTACACAACGCCTATCGCCTGAGTAGCCTAAGTAACCTGAGTCGCCTAATTCGTAATAAATCGCCTGAGTAACCTGCCAAGTCGCATAAATCGCCGTAAGCTTCTAAATCTCCTAGTAGCCTGAGTAGCCTGAGTAGCCTGAGTCGCCTAATTGATAAATAGCCTAAATCGCCTGAGTGGCCTGAGTAGCTAAATCGCCTAAAGCACGCATAACCTCAGTAGCCTAATCCTGTAGCCTAATTAGCCTGAGTAGCCTGAGTCGCCTAAGTGCCTGAGTCCATTATCTAATCCCTGAGTCCTATACCACGCTAAACGCCTAATCGCTGAGTGCCTGAGTTGCTAATGCCTACGCTTACACAGCGCCTATCCTGATAGCTAATGCCTGAGTCGCCTAAGTCAATAAGTAACACTCGCTGAGTAATCGCCTAGAACCTAAGCGCCTAATTCGCCTGGGCAGCCTCATCAGCCTGATCAACCTGAGTAGCCTAAGTAGCCTGAGTAATTAAATTGTCTAATCCCCTGCGTAACCGAGTAGCCAGAGTCGTCTAAATCGCCTACATCGCCTGAGTCCGATGAGTCGCCTATGTACACAACGCCTATCAACCTGGGTAGCCTGAGTAGCCTAAGATAAGCCTGAGTCGCCTAAGTCGATTAATTCCATAATTCGCCTGAGTGGCTTGAGTAGACTAAATCGCCTAAATCCATTGCGTTACCTGAGTAGCCTGAGTCGCCTATGTAGACTATATCACCTGAGTAACCTGAGTAGCCAGAGTCGTCTATATCGCCTACATCGCCTGAGTAGCCTAAGTCCCCTAATCGCCTGAGTCGCCTATGTATCACCCAATCGCAGAAATCGCCTAAATCGCCAAAATCGAATGAGTTCCCCGAGTTGCATATATGGCTTAACCGCTTACACCGCTTGAGTCGCCTGTAAGCGCCAATAAATAGCCTAAACCACCTAATTCGCCTGAGTAGCGAAAGTCGCCTAAATGCCCAAATCGCCAAAAGTGCCTAACTCGCCTGGGCAGCCTCATCAGCCTGATCAGCCTGAGTAGCCTAAGTTGCCTGAGTGACTAATTATCTAATCCCCTGAGTAGCCAGAGTCGTCTAAACGGCTATATCGCCTGAGTAGCCTGAGTCTCCTAATCGCTTGAGTCGCCTATGTACACAACGCCTATCAGCCTGAGTAGCCTAAGATAAGCCTGAGTCGCCTAATTCGAATAAATAACATATTTCGCCTGAGTAACCTGAGTAACCTAAGTCGCATAAATCGCCGTAAGCTTCTAAATCTCCTGAGTAGCCTGAGTAGCCGAATAGACAGCCTAAATCGCTTGAATTGCCTAATTCGTTTGAGTAGCCAGAGTCGTCTAAATCGCCTACATCGCCTGAGTAGATTGAGTTGCATAAATGGCCTAAACCGCTTACACCGCTTGAGTCGCCTAATTCTTCTGATTAGCAGGAGACTAGCCTGAGTCGCCTAAGTCCAATACCTAGCCTAAACCACCTAATTCGCCTAGTAGCGAAAGTCGCCTAAATGCCCAAATCGCCAAAAGTGCCTAACTCGCCTGGGCAGCCTCATCGCCTGATCAGCCTGAGTAGCCTAAGTTGCCTGAGTGACTAATTATCTAATCCCCTGAGTAACCTGAGTAGCCAGAGTCGTCTAAACGGCTATATCGCCTGAGTAGCCTGAGTCGCCTAATCGCCTGAGTCGCCTATGTACACAACGCCTATCAGCCTGAGTAGCCTAAGATAAGCCTGAGTCGCCTATTTCGAATAAATAACATAATTCGCCTTAGTGGCCTGAGTAGACTAAATCGTCTAAATTACTTGAATAACCTGTTTAACCAAATTCGCCTAAATCGCCTGAGTCGTCTAATCGCCTGAGTCGCCAGAGTCCCCAGAGTCTCCTGAGTCGCCAATGTACACAAGGCAAATCAGCCTGAGAATAGCCTGAGTCGCCTAAGTCGACTAAATAGCATAATTCGCCTGAGTGGCCTGAGTAGCCTAAATCGCCTGAGTCGCCTGATACACCAAAGTCGCCTGAGTAGCCTAAGTAACCAAGATAGCCTAATTGCGTGAGTAACCTGAGTCGCATAAATCGCCGTAAGCTTCTAAATCTCCTAGTAGCCTGAGTAGCCTAAGTACCCTGAGTCGGCTAAATTACCTCATCGCATAAATCGCCTAAATCGACAAAATCGACTGTGTTGCCTGAGTTGCATAAATGTCATAAACCGGTTACACCGCTTGAGTCGCCTGATTCTTCGGATTAGCTTGAGACTAGCCTGAGTCGCCTAAGTCCAATAAATAGCCTAAACCGAGCCTAGCCTGAGTCGCCTGAGTTGATGAAAGTCGCCATAACTCGCCCGAGTGGCCTAGAGTAGCCTTACTCGCCTGGAGCCACTGCCTAACCTCAGTAGCCTAAGACCAAGATAGCCTAATTGCGTGAGTAACCTGAGTCGCACTAAATCGCCGTAAGCTTCTCAATCTCACTGAGTAGCCTGAGTAGCCTAGAGTACCCTGAGTGGCCTAAATAACCGCCACGCATACATCGCCTGAATCGACTAGTTCCTGAGTCGCCTAAATGGCCTAAACCGCTTACACCGCTTGAGTCGCCTAATTCTTCTGATTAGCTTGAGACTTGCCTGAGTCGCCTAAGTCCAATACCTAGCCTAAACCACCCAACTCGTCTGAGTAGTGAAAGTCGCCTAAATGCCCAAATCGCCTAAAGCGCCTAATTCGCCTGGGCAGCCTCATCAGCCTGATCAACCTGAGTAGCCTAAGTAGCCTGAGTAATTAAATTGTCTAATCCCCTGCGTAACCGAGTAGCCAGAGTCGTCTAAATCGCCTACATCGCCTGAGTCCGATGAGTCGCCTATGTACACAACGCCTATCAACCTGGGTAGCCTGAGTAGCCTAAGATAAGCCTGAGTCGCCTAAGTCGATTAATTCCATAATTCGCCTGAGTGGCTTGAGTAGACTAAATCGCCTAAATCCATTGCGTTACCTGAGTAGCCTGAGTCGCCTATGTAGACTATATCACCTGAGTAACCTGAGTAGCCAGAGTCGTCTATATCGCCTACATCGCCTGAGTAGCCTAAGTCCCCTAATCGCCTGAGTCGCCTATGTATCACCCAATCGCAGAAATCGCCTAAATCGCCAAAATCGAATGAGTTCCCCGAGTTGCATATATGGCTTAACCGCTTACACCGCTTGAGTCGCCTGTAAGCGCCAATAAATAGCCTAAACCACCTAATTCGCCTGAGTAGCGAAAGTCGCCTAAATGCCCAAATCGCCAAAAGTGCCTAACTCGCCTGGGCAGCCTCATCAGCCTGATCAGCCTGAGTAGCCTAAGTTGCCTGAGTGACTAATTATCTAATCCCCTGAGTAACCTGAGTAGCCAGAGTCGTCTAAACGGCTATATCGCCTGAGTAGCCTGAGTCGCCTAATCGCTTGAGTCGCCTATGTACACAACGCCTATCAGCCTGAGTAGCCTAAGATAAGCCTGAGTCGCCTAATTCGAATAAATAACATATTTCGCCTGAGTAACCTGAGTAACCTAAGTCGCATAAATCGCCGTAAGCTTCTAAATCTCCTGAGTAGCCTGAGTAGCCGAATAGACAGCCTAAATCGCTTGAATTGCCTAATTCGTTTGAGTAGCCAGAGTCGTCTAAATCGCCTACATCGCCTGAGTAGATTGAGTTGCATAAATGGCCTAAGACCGCTTACACTCGCTTGAGTCGCCTAATTCTTCTGATTAGCAAGCGCCTGAGTCGCCTAAGCCATACCTAGCCTCACCTAATCGCCTGAGTAGCAAAGTCGCCTAAATGGCCAATCGCCAGTGCCTAACTCGCCTGAGTCGCCTCATCAGCCTGATCAGCCTGAGTAGCCTAAGTTGCCTGAGTGACTAATTATCTAATCCCCTGAGTAACCTGAGTAGCCAGAGTCGTCTAAACGGCTAAATCGCCTGAGTAGCCTGAGTCGCCTAATCGCCTGAGTCGCCTATGTACACAACGCCTATCAGCCTGAGTAGCCTAAGATAGCCTGAGTCGCCTATTTCGAATAAATAACATAATTCGCCTTAGTGGCCTGAGTAGACTAAATCGTCTAAATTACTTGAATAACCTGTTTAACCAAATTCGCCTAAATCGCCTGAGTCGTCTAATCGCCTGAGTCGCCAGAGTCCCCAGAGTCGCCTGAGTAGCCAATGTACCAAGGCAAATCAGCCTGAGAATAGCCTGAGTCGCCTAAGTCGACTAAATAGCATAATTCGCCTGAGTAGCCTGAGTAGCCTCTAATCGCTGAGTCGCCTGAATCACCAAAGTCTGCCTGAGTAGCCTAAGTAACCAAGCTAGCCTAATTGCGTGAGTACCTGAGTCGCCTAAATCGCCTGAAGCCTAAATCTCCTAGTAGCCTGAGTAGCCTAAGTCGCCTGATGCTAAATTACCTGATCGCATAAATCGCCTAAATCGCCAAAATCGACTGAGTTGCCTGAGTTGCATAAATGTCCTAAACCGCTTACACCGCTTGAGTCGCCTGATTCTTCTGATTAGCTTGAGACTAGCCTGAGTCGCCTAAGTCCAATAAATAGCCTAAACCACCTAATTCGCCTGAGTAGCGAAAGTCGCCTAAATGCCCAAATCGCCAAAAGTGCCTAACTCGCCTGGGCAGCCTCATCAGCCTGACAGCCTGAGTAGCCTAAGTTGCCTGAGTGACTAAATTATCTAATCCCCTGAGTAACCTGAGTAGCCAGAGTCGTCTAAACGGCTATATCGCCTGAGTAGCCTGAGTCGCCTAATCGCCTGAGTCCTGAGTCGCCTATGTACACAACGCCGTATCAGCCTGAGTAGCCTAAGATAAGCCTGAGTCGCCTATTTCGAATAAATAACATAATTCGCCTGAGTGGCCTGAGTAGACTAAATCGTCTAAATCTCCTGAATAACCTGTTTAACCTGAGAATTCGCCTGAGTCGCCTGAGTCGTCTAATCGCCTGAGTCGCCTAGAGTACCCCAGAGTCTCCTGAGTCGCCTAATGTACACAAGATAGCCTAATTGCCTGAGTAACCTGAGTCGCATAAGTCGCCTAAGTCTACTAGTAGCCTGAGTAGCCTAAGTACCCTGAGTGGCCTAAATAACCTCCACGCATAAATCGCCTAAATCGACTGAGTTGCCTGAGTTGCATAAATGGCCTAAACCGCTTACACCGCTTGAGTCGCCTAATTCTTCTGATTAGCTTGAGACTTGCCTGAGTCGCCTAAGTCCAATACCTAGCCTAAACCACCCAACTCGTCTGAGTAGTGAAAGTCGCCTAAATGCCCAAATCGCCTAAAGCGCCTAATTCGCCTGGGCAGCCTCATCAGCCTGATCAACCTGAGTAGCCTAAGTAGCCTGAGTAATTAAATTGTCTAATCCCCTGCGTAACCGAGTAGCCAGAGTCGTCTAAATCGCCTACATCGCCTGAGTCCGATGAGTCGCCTATGTACACAACGCCTATCAACCTGGGTAGCCTGAGTAGCCTAAGCCTGAGTCGCTGAGTCGATGAATTCCATAATTCGCCTGAGTGGCTTGAGTAGACTAAATCGCCTAAATCCCTTGCGTTACCTGAGTAGCCTGAGTCGCCTATGTAGACTATATCACCTGAGTAACCTGAGTAGCCAGAGTCGTCTATATCGCCTACATCGCCTGAGTAGCCTAAGTCCCCTAATCGCCTGAGTCGCCTATGTACCCAATCGCGAAATCGCCTAAATCGCCAAATCGAATGAGTTCCCCGAGTTGCATATATGGCTTAACCGCTTACACCGCTTGAGTCGCCTGTAAGCGCCAATAAATAGCCTAAACCACCTAATTCGCCTGAGTAGCGAAAGTCGCCTAAATGCCCAAATCGCCAAAAGTGCCTAACTCGCCTGGGCAGCCTCATCAGCCTGATCAGCCTGAGTAGCCTAAGTTGCCTGAGTGACTAATTATCTAATCCCCTGAGTAGCCAGAGTCGTCTAAACGGCTAGATCGCCTGAGTAGCCTGAGTCTCCTAATCGCTTGAGTCGCCTATGTACACAACGCCTATCAGCCTGAGTAGCCTAAGATAAGCCTGAGTCGCCTAATTCGAATAAATAACATATTTCGCCTGGTAACCTGAGTAACCTAAGTCGCCTAAATCGCCGTAAGCTTCTAAATCTCCTGAGTAGCCTGAGTAGCGAATAACAGCCTAAATCGCTTGAATGCCTAATTCGTTTGAGTAGCCGAGTCGTCTAAATCGCCTACATCGCCTGAGTAGATTGAGTTGCATAAATGGCCTAAACCGCTTACACCGCTTGAGTCGCCTAATTCTTCTGATTAGCAGGAGACTAGCCTGAGTCGCCTAAGTCCAATACCTAGCCTAAACCACCTAATTCGCCTATGTAGCGAAAGTCGCCTAAATGCCCAAATCGCCAAAAGTGCCTAACTCGCCTGGGCAGCCTCATCAGCCTGATCAGCCTGAGTAGCCTAAGTTGCCTGAGTGACTAATTATCTAATCCCCTGAGTAACCTGAGTAGCCAGAGTCGTCTAAACGGCTATATCGCCTGAGTAGCCTGAGTCGCCTAATCGCCTGAGTCGCCTATGTACACAACGCCTATCAGCCTGAGTAGCCTAAGATAAGCCTGAGTCGCCTATTTCGAATAAATAACATAATTCGCCTTAGTGGCCTGAGTAGACTAAATCGTCTAAATTACTTGAATAACCTGTTTAACCAAATTCGCCTAAATCGCCTGAGTCGTCTAATCGCCTGAGTCGCCAGAGTCCCCAGAGTCTCCTGAGTCGCCAATGTACACAAGGCAAATCAGCCTGAGAATAGCCTGAGTCGCCTAAGTCGACTAAATAGCATAATTCGCCTGAGTGGCCTGAGTAGCCTAAATCGCCTGAGTCGCCTGATACACCAAAGTCGCCTGAGTAGCCTAAGTAACCAAGATAGCCTAATTGCGTGAGTAACCTGAGTCGCATAAATCGCCGTAAGCTTCTAAATCTCCTAGTAGCCTGAGTAGCCTAAGTACCCTGAGTCGGCTAAATTAACTCATCGCATAAATCGCCTAAATCGCCAAAATCGAATGAGTTCCCCGAGTTGCATATATGGCTTAACCGCTTACACCGCTTGAGTCGCCTGTAAGCGCCAATAAATAGCCTAAACCACCTAATTCGCCTGAGTAGCGAAAGTCGTCTAAATGCCCAAATCGCCAAAAGTGCCTAACTCGCCTGGGCAGCCTCATCAGCCTGATCAGCCTGAGTAGCCTAAGTTGCCTGAGTGACTAATTATCTAATCCCCTGAGTAACCTGAGTAGCCAGAGTCGTCTAAACGGCTATATCGCCTGAGTAGCCTGAGTCTCCTAATCGCTTGAGTCGCCTATGTACACAACGCCTATCAGCCTGAGTAGCCTAAGATAAGCCTGAGTCGCCTAATTCGAATAAATAATATATTTCGCCTGAGTAACCTGAGTAACCTAAGTCGCATAAATCGCCGTAAGCTTCTAAATCTCCTGAGTAGCCTGAGTAGCCTGAGACTAGCCTGAGACTAGCCTGAGTCGCCTAAGTTGATTAAATAGCATAATTCGCCTGAGTGGCCTGAGTAGACTAAATCGCCTAGAGCCACTGCATAACCTCAGTAGCCTAAGACCAAGATAGCCTAATTGCCTGAGTAACCTGAGTCGCATAAACCGTAATCTTCTAAATCTCCTAGTAGCCTGAGTAGCCTAAGTACCCTGAGTGGCCTAAATAACCTCCACGCATAAATCGCCTAAATCGACAAAATCGACTGAGTTGCCTGAGTTGCATAAATGGCCTAAACCGCTTACACCGCTTGAGTCGCCTAATTCTTCTGATTAGCTTGAGACTTGCCTGAGTCGCCTAAGTCCAATACCTAGCCTAAACCACCCAACTCGTCTGAGTAGTGAAAGTCGCCTAAATGCCCAAATCGCCTAAAGCGCCTGGGCAGCCTCATCAGCCTGATCAACCTGAGTAGCCTAAGTAGCCTGAGTAACTAAATTGTCTAATCCCCTGCGTAACCGAGTAGCCAGAGTCGTCTAAATCGCCTACATCGCCTGAGTCCGATGAGTCGCCTATGTACACAACGCCTATCAACCTGGGCAGCCTGAGTAGCCTAAGATAAGCCTGAGTCGCCTAATTCGAATAAATAACCTATTTCGCCTGAGTAACCTGAGTAACCTAATTCGCATAAATCGCCGTAAGCTTCTAAATCTCCTGAGTAGCCTGAGTAGCCGAATAGACAGCCTAAATCGCTTGAATTGCCTAATTCGTTTGAGTAGCCAGAGTCGTCTAAATCGCCTACATCGCCTGAGTAGATTGAGTTGCATAAATGGCCTAAACCGCTTACACCGCTTGAGTCGGCTAATTCTTCTGATTAGCTTGAGACTAGCCTGAGTCGCCTAAGTCCAATACCTAGCCTAAACCACCTAATTCGTCTGAGTAGTGAAAGTCGCCTAAATGCCCAAATCGCCTAAAGCGCCAACCTCGCCTGGGTAACCTCATCAGCCTGATCAGTCTGAGTAGCCTAAGTTGCCTGAGTGACTAAATTGTCTAATCCCTCGAGTAACCTGAGTAGCCAGAGTCGTCTAAACGGCTATATCGCCTGAGTAGCCTGAGTCTCCTAATCGCTTGAGTCGCCTATGTACACAACGCCTATCAGCCTGAGTAGCCTGAGACTAGCCTGAGTCGCCTAAGTCGATTAATTCCATAATTCGCCTGAGTGGCTTGAGTAGACTAAATCGCCTAAATCCACTGCGTAACCTGAGTAGCCTGAATCGCCTATGTAGACTATATCACCTGAGTAACCTGAATCGCCGGAGTCGCCTAAGTAGCCTAAATCGCCTGAGTCGCCTGATACAACAAAGTCGCTTGAGTAGCCTAAGTAACCAAGATAGCCTAATTGCCTGAGTAACCTAAGTCGCCTAAATCGCCGTAAGCTACTAAATCTCCTGAGTAGGCTGAGTAGCCTAAGTACCCTGAGTCGCCTAAATCGCCAAAATCGAATGAGTTCCCCGAGTTGCATATATGGCTTAACCGCTTACACCGCTTGAGTCGGCTAATTCTTCTGATTAGCTTGAGACTAGCCTGAGTCGCCTAAGTCCAATACCTAGCCTAAACCACCTAATTCGCCTGAGTAGCGAAAGTCGCCTAAATGCCCAAATCGCCAAAAGTGCCTAACTCGCCTGGGCAGCCTCATCAGCCTGATCAGCCTGAGTAGCCTAAGTTGCCTGAGTGACTAATTATCTAATCCCCTGAGTAACCTGATTAGCCAGAGTCGTCTAAACGGCTATATCGCCTGAGTAGCCTGAGTCTCCTAATCGCTTGAGTCGCCTATGTACACAACGCCTATCAGCCTGAGTAGCCTAAGATAAGCCTTGAGTCGCCTAATTCGAATAAATAATATATTTCGCCTGAGTAACCTGAGTAACCCCAAGTCGCATAAATCGCCGTAAGCTTCTAAATCTCCTGAGTAGCCTGAGTAGCCGAATAGACAGCCTAAATCGCTTGAATTGCCTAATTCGTTTGAGTAGCCAGAGTCGTCTAAATCGCCTACATCGCCTGAGTAGATTGAGTTGCATAAATGGCCTAAACCGCTTACACCGCTTGAGTCGGCTAATTCTTCTGATTAGCTTGAGACTAGCCTGAGTCGCCTAAGTCCAATACCTAGCCTAAACCACCTAATTCGTCTGAGTAGTGAAAGTCGCCTAAATGCCCAAATCGCCTAAAGCGCCAACCTCGCCTGGGCAACCTCATCAGCCTGATCAGCCTAAGTAGCCTAAGTAGCATGAGTTACTAAATTGTCTAATCCCCTGAGTAACCTGAGTAGCCTAAATCGCCTGAGTCGCCTGAGACACCAAAGTCGCCTGGTAACCTAAGGCCAAGATAGCTTAATTACCTGAGTAACCTGAGTCGCATAAATCGCCGTAAGCTTCTAAATCTCCTTAGTAGCCTGAGTAGCCTAAGTACCATGATTCGCCTAAATCGCCAAAATCGACTAAGTTGCCTGACTTGCATAAATGGCCTAAACCGCTTACACCGCTTGAGTCGCCTAATTCTTCTGATTAGCTTGAGACTAGCCTGAGTCGCCTAAGTCCAATACCTAGCCTAAACCACCTAATTCGTCTGAGTAGTGAAAGTCGCCTAAATGCCCAAATCGCCTAAAGCGCCAACCTCGCCTGGGCAACCTCATCAGCCTGATCAGTCTGAGTAGCCTAAGTTGCCTGAGTGACTAAATTGTCTAATCCCTCGAGTAACCTGAGTAGCCAGAGTCGTCTAAACGAATATATCGCCTGAGTAGCCTGAGTCGCCTAATCGCCTGAGTCTCCTGAGTCGCCTATGTACACAACGCCTATCAGCCTGAGTAAACTAAAATAAGTCTGTCGCCTATTTCGAATAAATAACATAATTCGCCTTAGTGGCCTGTGTAGACTAAATCGTCTAAATTTCTTGAATAACCTGTTTAACCAAATTCGCCTAAATCGCCTGAGTCG
Source organism: Cacoxenus indagator (assembly GCA_035041755.1). NCBI lineage: Eukaryota > Metazoa > Arthropoda > Insecta > Diptera > Drosophilidae > Cacoxenus > Cacoxenus indagator. Next base: position 5,826 of record JAWNKX010000901.1, on the reverse strand, counting down.
TCTAATCGCCTGAGTCGCTAGAGTCCCCAGAGTCTCCTGAGTCGCCAATGTACACAAGGCAAATCAGCCTGAGAATAGCCTGAGTCGCCTAGGTCGACTAAATAGCATAATTCGCCTGAGTAGCCTAAATCGCCTCATAACATAAATCGCCAATTGCCTGAGTAAACTAAGTCGCCTAAATCGCCGTAAGCTTCTAAATCTCCTGAGTAGCCTGAGTAGCCTAATAACCTTGAGTCGCCTAAATCACCTCATAACATAAATCGCCTAAATCGACAAAATCGACTGAGTTGCCTTAGTTGCATAAATGGCCTAAACCGCTTACACCGCTTGAGTCGGCTAATTCTTCTGATTAGCTTGAGACTAGCCTGAGTCGCCTAAGTCCAATACCTAGCCTAAACCACCTAATTCGTCTGAGTAGTGAAAGTCGCCTAAATGCCCAAATCGCCTAAAGCGCCAACCTCGCCTGGGCAACCTCATCAGCCTGATCAGTCTGAGTAGCCTAAGTTGCCTGAGTGACTAAATTGTCTAATCCCTCGAGTAACCTGAGTAGCCAGAGTCGTCTAAACGGCTATATCGCCTGAGTAGCCTGAGTCTCCTAATCGCTTGAGTCGCCTATGTACACAACGCCTATCAGCCTGAGTAGCCTGAGACTAGCCTGAGTCGCCTAAGTCGATTAATTCCATAATTCGCCTGAGTGGCTTGAGTAGACTAAATCGCCTAAATCCACTGCGTAACCTGAGTAGCCTGAATCGCCTATGTAGACTATATCACCTGAGTAACCTGAATCGCCGGAGTCGCCTAAGTAGCCTAAATCGCCTGAGTCGCCTGATACAACAAAGTCGCTTGAGTAGCCTAAGTAACCAAGATAGCCTAATTGCCTAAGTAACCTAAGTCGCCTAAATCGACGTAGCTACTAAATCTCCTGAGTAGGCTGAGTAGCCTAAGTACCCTGAGTCGCCTAAATCGCCAAAATCGAATGAGTTCCCCGAGTTGCATATATGGCTTAACCGCTTACACCGCTTGAGTCGCCTGTAAGCGCCAATAAATAGCCTAAACCACCTAATTCGCCTGAGTAGCGAAAGTCGCCTAAATGCGCAAATCGCCAAAAGTGTCTAACTCGCCTGGGCAGCCTCATCAGCCTGATCAGCCTGAGTAGCCTAAGTTGCCTGAGTGACTAATTATCTAATCCCCTGAGTAACCTGAGTAGCCAGAGTCGTCTAAACGGCTATATCGCCTGAGTAGCCTGAGTCTCCTAATCGCCTGAGTGAGCTGAGTCGCCTATGTACACAACGCCTATCAGCCTGAGTAGCCTAAGATAAGCCTGAGTCGCCTAATTCGAATAAATAATATATTTCGCCTGAGTAACCTGAGTAACCTAAGTCGCATAAATCGCCGTAAGCTTCTAAATCTCCTGAGTAGCCTGAGTAGCCGAATAGACAGCCTAAATCGCTTGAATTGCCTAATTCGTTTGAGTAGCCAGAGTCGTCTAAATCGCCTACATCGCCTGAGTAGATTGAGTTGCATAAATGGCCTAAACCGCTTACACCGCTTGAGTCGGCTAATTCTTCTGATTAGCTTGAGACTAGCCTGAGTCGCCTAAGTCCAATACCTAGCCTAAACCACCTAATTCGTCTGAGTAGTGAAAGTCGCCTAAATGCCCAAATCGCCTAAAGCGCCAACCTCGCCTGGGCAACCTCATCAGCCTGAGTAGCCTAAGTAGCATGAGTTACTAAATTGTCTAATCCCCTGAGTAACCTGAGTAGCCTAAATCGCCTGAGTCGCCTGAGACACCAAAGTCGCCTGGTAACCTAAGGCCAAGATAGCTTAATTACCTGAGTAACCTGAGTCGCATAAATCGCCGTAAGCTTCTAAATCTCCTTAGTAGCCTGAGTAGCCTAAGTACCCTGATTCGCCTAAATCGCCAAAATCGACTAAGTTGCCTGAGTTGCATAAATGGCCTAAACCGCTTACACCGCTTGAGTTAATTCTTCTGATTAGCTTGAGACTAGCCTGAGTCGCCTAAGTCCAATACCTTGCCTAAACCACCTAATTCGTCTGAGTAGTGAAAGTCGCCTAAATGCCCAAATCGCCTAAAGCGCCAACCTCGCCTGGGCAACCTCATCAGCCTGATCAGTCTGAGTAGCCTAAGTTGCCTGAGTGACTAAATTGTCTAATCCCTTGAGTAACCTGAGTAGCCAGAGTCGTCTAAACGAATATATCGCCTGAGTAGCCTGAGTCGCCTAATCGCCTGAGTCCCCTGAGTCGCCTATGTACACAACGCCTATCAGCCTGAGTAAACTAAAATAAGTCTGTCGCCTATTTCGAATAAATAACATAATTCGCCTTAGTGGCCTGTGTAGACTAAATCGTCTAAATTTCTTGAATAACCTGTTTAACCAAATTCGCCTAAATCGCCTGAGTCGCTAGAGTCCCCAGAGTCTCCTGAGTCGCCAATGTACACAAGGCAAATCAGCCTGAGAATAGCCTGAGTCGCCTAGGTCGACTAAATAGCATAATTCGCCTGAGTGGCCTGAGTAGCCTAAATCGCCTGAGTCGCCTGATACACCAAAGTCGCCTGAGTAGCCTAAGTAACCAAGATAGCCTAATTGCGTGAGTAACCTGAGTCGCATAAATCGCCGTAAGCTTCTAAATCTCCTAGTAGCCTGAGTAGCCTAAGTACCCTGAGTCGGCTAAATTACCTCATCGCATAAATCGCCTAAATCGACAAAATCGACTGTGTTGCCTGGGTTGCATAAATGTCATAAACCGGTTACACCGCTTGAGTCGCCTGATTCTTCGGATTAGCTTGAGACTAGCCTGAGTCGCCTAAGTCCAATACCCAGCCTATACCACCTAATTCGTCTGAGTAGTGAAAGTCGCCTAAATGCCCAAATCGCCTAAAGCGCCAACCTCGCCTGGGCAACCTCATCAGCCTGATCAGCCTGAGTAGCCTAAGTTGCCTGAGTGACTAAATTGTCTAATCCCTTGAGTAACCTGAGTAGCCAGAGTCGTCTAAACGAATATATCGCCTGAGTAGCCTGAGTCGCCTAATCGCCTGAGTCCCCTGAGTCGCCTATGTACACAACGCCTATCAGCCTGAGTAAACTAAAATAAGTCTGTCGCCTATTTCGAATAAATAACATAATTCGCCTTAGTGGCCTGTGTAGACTAAATCGTCTAAATTTCTTGAATAACCTGTTTAACCAAATTCGCCTAAATCGCCTGAGTCGTCTAATCGCCTGAGTCGCTAGAGTCCCCAGAGTCTCCTGAGTCGCCAATGTACACAAGGCAAATCAGCCTGAGAATAGCCTGAGTCGCCTAAGGTCGACTAAATAGCATAATTCGCCTGAGTAGCCTAAATCGCCTATCGCCTGATCCACCAAACCCAGTAGCCTAAGTACCAAGATAGCCTAATTGCCTGAGTAACCTGAGTCGCATAAATCGCCGTAAGCTTCTAAATCTCCTAGTAGCCTGAGTAGCCTAAGTACCCTGAGTCGCCTAAATCACCTCATCGCATAAATCGCCTAAATCGACAAAATCGACTGAGTTGCCTGAGTTGCATAAATGGCCTAAACCGCTTACACCGCTTGAGTCGCCTGATTCTTCGGATTAGCTTGAGACTAGCCTGAGTCGCCTAAGTCCAATAAATAGCCTAAACCACCTCATTTACCTGAGTAGCGAAAGTCGCCAAAATGCCCAAATTGCCTAGAGAGCCTTACTCGCCTGGGCAGCCTCATCAACTTGAGTAGCCTAAGTGGCCTGAATGACTAAATTGTCCAATCCCCTGAGTAACCTGAGTAGCCAGAGTCGTCTAATCGCCTACATCGCCTGAGTAGCCTGAGTCCCCTGAGTCGCCTATGTAGACTATATCACCTGAGTAACCTGAATCGCCGGAGTCGCCTAAGTAGCCTAAATCGCCTGAGTCGCCTGATACAACAAAGTCGCTTGAGTAGCCTAAGTAACCAAGATAGCCTAATTGCCTAAGTAACCTAAGTCGCCTAAATCGACGTAGCTACTAAATCTCCTGAGTAGGCTGAGTAGCCTAAGTACCCTGAGTCGCCTAAATCGCCAAAATCGAATGAGTTCCCCGAGTTGCATATATGGCTTAACCGCTTACACCGCTTGAGTCGCCTGTAAGCGCCAATAAATAGCCTAAACCACCTAATTCGCCTGAGTAGCGAAAGTCGCCTAAATGCGCAAATCGCCAAAAGTGTCTAACTCGCCTGGGCAGCCTCATCAGCCTGATCAGCCTGAGTAGCCTAAGTTGCCTGAGTGACTAATTATCTAATCCCCTGAGTAACCTGAGTAGCCAGAGTCGTCTAAACGGCTATATCGCCTGAGTAGCCTGAGTCTCCTAATCGCCTGAGTGAGCTGAGTCGCCTATGTACACAACGCCTATCAGCCTGAGTAGCCTAAGATAAGCCTGAGTCGCCTAATTCGAATAAATAATATATTTCGCCTGAGTAACCTGAGTAACCTAAGTCGCATAAATCGCCGTAAGCTTCTAAATCTCCTGAGTAGCCTGAGTAGCCGAATAGACAGCCTAAATCGCTTGAATTGCCTAATTCGTTTGAGTAGCCAGAGTCGTCTAAATCGCCTACATCGCCTGAGTAGATTGAGTTGCATAAATGGCCTAAACCGCTTACACCGCTTGAGTCGGCTAATTCTTCTGATTAGCTTGAGACTAGCCTGAGTCGCCTAAGTCCAATACCTAGCCTAAACCACCTAATTCGTCTGAGTAGTGAAAGTCGCCTAAATGCCCAAATCGCCTAAAGCGCCAACCTCGCCTGGGCAACCTCATCAGCCTGATCAGCCTGAGTAGCCTAAGTAGCATGAGTTACTAAATTGTCTAATCCCCTGAGTAACCTGAGTAGCCTAAATCGCCTGAGTCGCCTGAGACACCAAAGTCGCCTGGTAACCTAAGGCCAAGATAGCTTAATTACCTGAGTAACCTGAGTCGCATAAATCGCCGTAAGCTTCTAAATCTCCTTAGTAGCCTGAGTAGCCTAAGTACCATGATTCGCCTAAATCGCCAAAATCGACTAAGTTCCCCGAGTTGCATAAATGGCCTAAACCGCTTACACCGCTTGAGTCCCTAATTCTTCTGATTAGCTTGAGACTAGCCTGAGTCGCCTAAGTCCAATACCTAGCCTAAACCACCTAATTCGCCTGAGTAGTGAACGTCGCCTAAATGCACAAATCGCCTAAAGCGCCTAACTCGCCTGGGCAGCCTCATCAGCCTGATCAGCCTGAGTAGCCTAAGTAGCCTGAGTGACTAAATTGTCTAATCCCCTGAGTAACCTGAGTAGCCAGAGTCGTCTAAATCGCCTACATCGCCTGAGTCCAGCCTGAGTCGCCTAATCGCCTGAGTCCCCTGAGTCGCTATGTACACAACGCCTATCAGCCTGAGTAGCCTAAGATTAAGCCTGAGTCGCCTAATCCGAATGAATAGCCTAATTCCTGAGCCTGAGTAACCTGAGTCGCATAAATCGCCGTAAGCTTCTAAATCTCCTGAGTAGCCTGAGTAGCCGAATAAGCAGCCTGAGTCGGTTGAATTGCCTCATTCGCTTGAGTAGAGAGTCGCCTAAATCGCCTACATCGCCTGAGTAGCCTGGGTTGCATAAATGGCCTAAACCGCTTACACCGCTTGAGTCGCCTGATTCTTCGGATTAGCTTGAGACTAGCCTGAGTCGCCTAAGTCCAATAAATAGCCTAAACCACCTCATTCACCTGAGTAGCGAAAGTCGCAAAAATGCCAAAATTGCCTAAAGAGCCTTAATCGCCTGGGCAGCCTAATCAACCTGAGAAGCCTTAGTGGCCTGAATG
>JAWNKX010000900.1:0-33228 GCA_035041755.1 Cacoxenus indagator | reverse complement strand
TAGAAAATGAGCTATTGATACTAAAATCCATAATCAAACCAATTTGGACATACGGTGTGAAATGGGGAACATTTAAAAAATCAAATGTAAATGGGTATAATCCAAAAACAGCAGTCATGAATCATCCGCATAGTCACCAAAGCGGGGTGGTACATCTCAACCGCCGGCTCCGACCATGACCTCTCATTCCTACAGTATCAGAGGAAATAACTAAAAGAAGTCGGATTTACCAAACCAACGGCCTTATTCTCAGCAACCTAACAGCACGTAAATAGACTGTTACTGTCAGAAACCTGTTAGCGAAAGCTTTTCACCTATTTCCCATCAAAAAGCTTTTTTCCAGGTTTCCGACAAGTTTCTGACAGTTCATTGGTAGGTTATAGTAAAGATAAATGTTAAAATCGTATTTCACGCACTGCTAACACACTTTAAAATGCACGACAACGTGATTTGCTTTATTATTCCTACAATTTTGGAAAATAGTGATAATTATGGATCTAAGGAGGCCACTCAAGTGCCAATGAGAACGCAAATCAAAATAAAAATTTGGCATTTTATTTTGCGGCAGCTGTGTCCGTAGCCTAGTCGCCGAGAGAATGTTTTTGTGGTCGTGCTTTTGCAATATGTTGGCAATCCGCAAATGTCGTTCTGAACTCGATTGTGTTGCTGTTTTCTATGGCTGTGTTTTTTTGTGAAAGCATTTTGAATCATTTGAAATGTACATGAATATTTATCTCCCCAACAATTGCCTATGATTGTTATTTGTGTATGATTTTCAATGGGAACACGAACACCATCCAAATGGTGCCTGGAAGACCCGAAAGAGACCCTCTTGTTCCAGTATAAATAGTTTAATTCTATAGCGGAATATTATTATAATTAATTGTCCTGTCTTTTCAAATACAATACTTTCAGTGCACTTTAGTCTTTCACTGCCACAATTTATTTTAAAATACTCTTAAAGCAATTTCATATCCTCTTTTTTTTTGATGCTCTTCTTGAAATTGCAAATTTGATGCATGACAGCGCAATTTCAATCCCCCATAAGAAATCTGCTTGAAGCATTCGCAGTTTGCTTATCATCAATAAGTTTTAATGCTTTCGATAATCTTTCCCTTTCAAAGTCTTTCGCTCTATCAAAGCTAAAGAAAATGTATAATCAATTTTAAATTGAATTTTCTTAGGGCTTACAAATTGGTAGAAAATATACTTAAAATACACAATAACAAAATATTGATAGGAAAGTTAAAGAATTAAGATGAGAAAAGATTATATAAGATGAGCGAAATGGAGATAACGGAGGATGACATTATATAAAACGACATTGCTCTTGGTGAGTTAAGTCAAATTGACATAAAACAAATTGGAGAAACAGAGGTCTGGATGGTAACGCTAATCTTATCTTATTAGTAATATGCACAGAGCACAGTTTACGAGGATTTGGAATTATTTCTCTGGAATAAAGAACTTATAGTTTTACGGACAGCTGGGAATTCTCTGTCTGCTCCGAAATCGTGGTCTCTTTAATTTTCATTGCAGGTTTCATTTCAGCCGGTCATCATTCTTTCTCATAAAGTTTGCATTATTTGTAGAGCTATATATTAGTGAATGTAACCAAGTAACGGGGATTACAACTTGTTAATTCATACGAAAACCTACCACTACAACAGCAGAAACTTTGCTTCTTTCTTGGTTTCAGCAACTGAAAAAACTTATCCCAACTGGGAACGAATTCACTCATCAGCAAAATGTTAGCAATTTTGGCAGACTATAAACTCTATTTGGAGACGGCGCCGCACTGGCGGTTTAGGACTCCATTTGAGGCGCTAGTGACAGCAAAAATTTATGAAGCGAACGTTTCATTTTCAGTTCGTTTAGCTTTTGTCGTTTTTCCGAACCAAGAGAACAATAAAAAAATTTAATTTGAATGTCATTAAAATTTTAAATGGCCACATTGCGTACGGTTAATGAATTTTTTAGTGCGGTTAAACGAAATTTAATTTATTTTAATATCAATTCTGCATAGGATGTGTGAAATATGTTTCTATAAGTTTTGTGAAATATAGTGAATTTTCAGATAACACGCATAAGCAAAGTTTGCTCATATAGAAAACTGATGTGGCTTTATTTTTGTCTCCTACTCATCTCATTTTATTTACGGGAATGTGGACTTGTAGTTATTTTAGAAGCTGTGAAACAAATTGAAATAAACAAATAAATAACAACAAGAGACATGAAGTACAACCGTGTTGCAAATCTCATACCCAGCGTTTATGACATCATGATGACTCTCGGCGCCTTATGTCGTCGACTTGGTGGTCAATGTTGTCGTTTGGCAGCAAAATAAAATACTTTTCGTGTAGACTTATCTATGCAAAGCGCACGCGCTCAAGCTGCAAATAACAAGCAATGTATGTAGGAAGGATAAAATCAGTTGCAGCAGGACGAATACGAGCAGGAAATAGGCGCAGTCAGAGCTAAAGAAAGGCTGGTTATAGGCTATAGAAGTTAGGCTTTACATTTTTGCTAGAAGACGTCGCCCATTGACGATGGCATTGACGAGGATTGCGGTTGAATTAATTTCTTTCTTTCTTGTCTTTAGTTCTTTGGCGTCGACTTCTTCTATTGAAATGAGCAAAAATAATTGAAAGTCGTAAAAATGGTCGTGGAGTTTTGGTATAGCTTTATTCTGGGATGCAGGATAAGAGAATAAGTGAAAAAGCCAGAAGTATATGCAAATGAAGCGGAAGAAGCAAGAGAACGAAATGGATTTGTGATTTCGAACGATGAAGTTAAGCCTTCGTGTGGCGGGGATGCATATCAGTAACATATGGTTCAAGATCAGATATCTTGCATTAAAATTAAGAAAGTGCACGAGTTTTGAGTTATGAGTTCTACATAAGAATATAGTTCGTGATAAGAAGCTAAAGAATTGAGAGAGCAGACCTCATATAGATGATCTTTGTTAAAGTCGCTAGCATAAGTATAGAAAGGATGTAGCATCACATGTGGAACCGCACTATTTCAGAGCATATACTCATACGTCTGTGAAACTGTGTGTGCGATTTTCGGCTTTTTATGTCATCCAGAGCGGTTACACTCAACTCGCGTCAGCCACTCATCAACCTCTGCACTCCTTGACGAGAAAATTCTTGACGAGATAAAAAATTTTCGGAGTCCTTTTTTTTCGGTTGACGTTTTCATTTGGTTGGTATCTTCCTTCGAAATTGTTTATTTTAAAATTTGTTTTATTTTTGTTTCGGTGTCCTTTACTCTTGTAGTTTTCATTTCCACTCTCCTTCTCTTATATAATTCAATCAAAGACTTTTTATTTATGCTGTTTTATTTTTGCATGTGTGTAATGCTTTTAGTCGAATGAATTTCGTAGACTATGCTAATAATGATGTATTGTTTTAACAACGGGTAGGCTCCAAGCCATTAATGTGGTGAGCCATGAAAGACCTTAGATATTTTTAGTCGACTTTCTTATCCCACGCAATCAACAAAATTCTAATCTTTTAGTTTTCTTCCTTGTCAATGAAAATGCTGGCTTAATTTTATTTCTGTCTTCCTCCTTTTCTCCATAGTTCATTCAGTTTAAGATGCATAAATAAACAATCAAATGGTAATTGTAATTACTGGAATATGCATGCTGTCGAGGTTGTTTACCCCCACGTAACTAATAAATTGTCTACGATGTCAGGCTGTTGAAAACTTTGACTGTGCCATTACAAGCAAAACTTGATGTGTTTTTGTTTGTCAGAAGTTTAATGGCAACATTACTTGCTCTATTGTTAATAGGGGCTGTTTTTATCACACCTCTTCCAACCCTTACAATAAACACAAACCAGAACTTTTGCAGTTAAGTGACTACTCCAGTTGCCAACTTAATTGGCTCATACAAATGGGACATCTAATTAGCTAATATAATTTCCATAAATAAGAGGGAAAGTCTTATATAAGCAACGCTAAAAAGGGTTATATTTAGTTAGACTAATTTGTAATACATCTTAAGAAGCCTAGTATTCTGTGTCACACATTTGCAGAAGTCTATCTAGCATATAAGTAGCCAATGCACAACACGAACTGATATGTTTAACGTTACCAGTACAATAATTTGTCATGCTCCTCCACAATGTTAGTTACTTTTTTAACAACACGGAGTGTTGTAAATCGCAGTTAGAGTTGACCAGGAGTAGTTGCCTTTCGTAGAAAAAATGGCCGCTCTTGTTGATCCTTTATCCGAATTTACTACCTACAGCTTTCATTAGCTCACTCATAGAAGGCGAAATTGGCGAAAGTCATTGGCAGCCCGTAAGGGGTTAGAGATATACCAATTCTGCTTGATTGTATTATAAATTTGGTGTATTCATGCGTGTTATTGGGGTATTATCTCTCAGGTTGTCGGATTATTTGCCTTGTTGTCAATATGTTACCAGGATGTACGATACACTGAAATGTAAGGCGGACTGTAATTATGCACGAATCCCCAGACATAGAAGGAAGCCACCAACGTAAATTTGCACTTAGCTGTTTTAATATTATAATATACTTAATATTATACCCTCGAAGAATATAGTCCCATTGGTGACCGGAAGTACTTCCATGTAATTTTGAATATTACGGTGGTTACCTGGTAAATATGACAATGTGTAAAAAGTGTTTATAATGAAATTTGCTGAATTGTACAAAAAATAATTTGCAATTTCGAAATTTCACTAAAAACACGCACGTGGTCTGCGAGAGAAACCTGCGAAAAGTGACTGAACGTGATGTGCATACGAAAACCGTCGCATTTTTCCCAACACTACCCCCATGTGCCTTTTCAGCAAAGTGTTTCGGCATACCAACAGATTGCCCGACTCGTCAGACTGTGAACGTCATTTTTTTCAATATTTTGCAATCCGCCACCCACACTAGATATAATTTTCAATTCCGTTTCCTCTCTCCTTAGAATTTATTCAAATAAGAATTGAAAATATTCAAAATGGAAATATATCACTTCGCTTCATATATCACTTGGTACGTCCGCAACAATACGCTGCACATGGACCTATTCGTGTCAACGGTTATGGAAGAGATTAATTATCACAGCCGCCGCTATTACTCAAGACTTTTGGCGCACCCTAATCTGCAGGAGTCCTCCCTCACCCATCCCTCAACAAGGCGTAGACTCCTCCTATGAAGGAATCAGTAGCCCTCTCAGTCATTGCTTTACCGGCGCATTAAAGTCAGCACCTTAATCTTTGCGTACAAGTTAAGTTTCAAGGCCACTTGACTTTATCTGTAAATAAACAGAGTTTCTGTATATTTTTGTGACTTGTGTTTGTCAAATCTAAATACTACAATCAATCGGTGGAATTTCACGTTATTTATTACGCCATCGTCATCCGAAATTCGATCAATCAAATTTAAACCATTAAGTAAGGCAGAAAAAACGAAGATCTCTACACAAAAAGATTATAATAAAGTGAGAAATATACTTGTAGATGATTGTTAGTTATATTTATGAAGAAGAAATTCTACATTTTATTACGTTTTTTTCAAAAATTTAAGAGTCCCTAACCTTATTTCGTTCACTGTATATAAACATATTTTTTCCATTGAAAGCCTTTAAGAGCTCCTGGGCTTTCTATTTGAAGTTAGCTTTTTATCTGAAAATATTTTTTGATTAACTTTGTTCATATATATATATATATATATATATATATATATCTTCTTTGTAACGTCATATAAGATTTTTCTGTATATTCAATTTATTAATGATGTTTGTTTTTTAAGAGTTCGTAGGTTTTTTTTATTCAAAATAATTATTTTTATTTTTTTTTAAATATATTTTTGTTGTTTCATTGAGCGCAATGCATGTCTCAGTTTTTTATCTAAGCTCGGAGAGGAACCAGTATTTTATTAATTATTTTTCAAATATGTTTTGCTGAATACGCATCTGATCTGACTGAATGATAGCTTAGCTAATAAATTCTTCAAACTTCTACGCTCCCCTTTCAATCTACAAAAATATAAGCTTGTTAAGGGATTCCAAAAGCTGTGTCAGGCCCTCGGCTATAAAGATATTCAATTCCCGAATGTCTTCCTTGATCTTTTAGCAACCTGGTTGAAATCGTATTTTCAAAAATTATTACTGATTTTCGATTACTGAGCTCGTACTATACATATTATTTCTTTGTGCAACGTCATATAATAAGACGTCTTCTTATTTTTGCAGTGATTATACTTTGAGTAGATCCATATATATGATTATTGTACTGTAGATAAGTAGAACCTACAACTTACTAAACTCTGTAAATATAATGTAAAATTACCAGCTTAAATGAAACTTGTAAATTTTTAAGTAATAAAGCATTGATTTATTGTTATAATTTTATGGTGTTTTCGTAAATTATTAATTAAAACTAAAGCATTTATATGAATGCAACAACAACGAGCAGACCAAACGCTCTTCAAGCTATTGAGAGGAATTATGACTTTATGAATTCGGCGGTGAGGGAAATAAAATCGAGGAAAGATCGTGCGGTTGACCGGTTCACATGTAAGCCTCTTCACAGCAATTACGTTGTTCCTCTAATCCACCCCAGGCATTATTAACGTGGTGGGTCCTGGAAATGATGAGATACAAGCGATTGCAAAGCTATATGAGGTCATGAAACGAACTCGGCAAAGCTGCGTGGAGAACAGCTATTTGAGACCTAAACCAAGTAGAAAACAGTGCGTTCGGAACATTCTTCTTCTCCATGGACCTCATAAAACACTATTTCTGTACATCTCTTTTCCTTCTTAGTACTATCACAATGGCATAATCAATGACTGGTCTTAATAAGTAAATGCAGCTTAAATAAGACTGGAAAGCTTTAAGGTTCATTGATTTGTTTTTGTTTTTATGCCTTGTAAGGAAAATGATTTGAACTAAGTGCCAAGGAATTATTTTTTTTGAATGAGGGATAATATAAAAATTGAGCCATCCACTGCGGATGGCGGATCCGGATACGGATTAATCGTAGGTTGTCAGCACTGAGAGCCTTACGTCATTTTGTGTTTGCATGCTCACCACGGTCACGTTGATATCAGTAGTGTATATTTTAGAGAAAATAAAGAATTAAATTTTCATTGTAGACAAACGTAAAAAACAAAAGCAACCTCAACGTCACCACTTAATTTTACAGATGCGCATCTCCTATCTCAGAATTTGTGAATTGCGCTTTGGAAACAATTTATGGTAAGTGGCTTTTATTGGTTAAAATCGGCGTTTGCAATTATTGTATGTGATGTCGGTTGCATTATAGACGACTTCAAGCTACCAGAAGTTGTGAAGAATAACAAATGCGTATTAAATGCTTTTGGTCAATTAATGTAGAGTAGAATTCGTATAATTCGCTCGAACATTAGCTGAAGGTATCTGTTTTATTTACTTATTTTGTGTCGCCCATTAATGGTTGTAGAAAGGTGGTGATGATAATCCAATGAATTCCGAACAATTCCGTAGCCAATGAGTTCAATGCATTCTCCCTATTGTTTGCTCTATCGGCCGCCTTGAGACGTGCTGCAATAAGCAATTTAATGAGTACTGAGAGGCTTAGCTGGTGAAGGAGTTGGGAAATGTTTTTACCACCAATGTACCAACCAAAAACTTAGATAAAAAGATATAAATAAGAGTTGCAAAACAACACATCGTATCTCTGCTTCTAGTTATCTTTCCTCTCGACTTTCGTGGGTCGCATTTTCCCTTCTTAAAACATCAAATCACTACCCCCGCTAAAGAAGCATTCACATTAAAAGTACTATAAAATTGATTTAAAACTCATTCATAAATCATTATTATCGAAATTTGTATATGTTTATTAAAGTTGTTTTCGGACTATAAGACCCCAAAGGTGAGTTTCAAGGAATGCAGAATGCGGTTTTCTTTTTGTTTTCAACTCTTCCCTCATCGCATTATATTTGCCGTTTGTGTTGATCTACACTCAAAGGTTAAAAACAGTAACATATTTGTTATAAGCTAAGGAAAATTAAAAGAAGTTTGAAAATACAAGTTAATAATTATAAAAAATTGTTTCCAAAATCAATTTGTGGCGATGTCTGAGGAAAAACCAAATGCAACCGCCGAGTCCTACGAGTTTAGAGAAGTTGGACGAGCTTATCACAAAATGAATCTTTTAAAAATCTTTATTTATTTAGAATAATTTTTATTTCCCTAAAATTCTTCATTTAAATTAAAAATAATCCGTTCTGCCTATTGCAATGAAATAATCAATTTGCGAGAAAAACAAGTCGACATAACTACTGTGGCAAAACTAACTCGAATCCTCACCGAACAAAACACGTCCTTGGCAATACCCTATGATTAGGGAAGGAGATACGAAGCATACTCAATCCGGGAAAATTGTGAGGATGTTTTCGGAAATTTGACACAAATTACGGTGAAAGCCGTTCAATTCGGCAACCGTAAAGCAACCCGATGGGGATGTATTTAAAAACGTATCCATGTGCGAAAAACTATAAACGGGACTCAATAACAACAATGGCTGATATACATAAAGTAAAATATAATAAAATAAAGTAAAATATAATAAAAATAAAGCAATATAACAATGTAACAAACCTTTTCAAAATAAACCGAAAACTAGAAAATATTACAACAGCCCTCAGTAATAATAAACAATAACAACAAAGAAATAATGACACGGAATCCCAGGTTGAACTGAGTGTGAAATATAAAAATGCAAAGAAACAACCGCATTGAAGCAACTGCGAACTTAAAGTGGACAATCTGAAAAATGACGCAATAATCCGAGTGCTTTGATCCCCAATCTTTGAGTCTTAAAGTGCGGACGTTTGTTAGTACAATTCATTCAAATCCAATTTGAATTTCCTATTTAGTTAATCGTCCTTGGTTTTTTTTTAATATCACCAAAGAAATTAATCACTACTTTTAATTCTTTACGCACAATAAATCATTTCAATTGTTTACACATTAGGCACGCGCCACAAAATGAGGCCAAATATTCTTCTCACAGGAGCCGCGAAATATCCTTCTCCTAAAAAACCTGCCAAATTTAAATCTTTAATTTTTTTGTTTTGTTTTGAGCTTGGTTAAGAATTTTTTTTTTGGTTAACTTCTCTCCGCCGCGTAGTTGAGTACAACTGTAAGTGGTTACTTTTGAAGAATTTCAATTGCCGAATAAGTTAGAGTAACAATTCCACTGCTGCTTTATTAAATTAAAAAGGTTACGGTTTCAGGCGCGTTTTTTATTATTTTCTTGTTGTTGCTGCTGGCTGTGCCACTTGCGTTGGGAGACTCGTATGAATAATGTAATACTATCTTAGGTACACCCTAGAGGACTGTATCCATAACGAGATGAGGCAAGAGGCACTCGTCCACACCCACAATGAAGTGAGACATTTTACCGAATTTCCTCCGATTGTGTGCCTGAAAGTTAGCAACGCCGTTAACAACATTATCACTTTAAAATGGAGACACGTCACTAAATTTTAACAGCAAGCCAAGCGAAGTGAAGGAGTTTTCCTTTGGAATGTGCTAAGTTGAAATTTAATTAGGCAGCCACTTTTCGTGACAAACTTTTTTTTGGACATGTCTCAGGAAAAGTTTTGCCTTTCATTGAAGTTTCGGGGTCCATTGAATGTGCTTTAAAGCTGAAAGCAGCTTCACTGCAAACTGCTCCTTTAAATGCCAAGCTATCGTGGAGTCTTTTTATACTGTACAGATATTTTTTTTTTTTGTGTGGCGCCATCAAGTGTTATAAGATGACATTAAATTGAGCAAAATCGCAATTCTCATACAAAAATCGTACTAAATCATTTCTTTACACGCTACGCACCACATAAAATAAAAGTAAATGTGCGTCGCCCTATATGTTGCCACATACTTATGGTTGTATGAAGCAAATTTGTTTGTTCTCCTAACATTTTTTGTGACTTTCGTGGTTGACTTGAAGCAAGGTGAGGTGGGACGAGCACAATTTAAATTTTATTAGTCAAGCTTGTGCTGTCGTAATGAGTCTATTGACTCGGTTTGACGTTGCGTATGCGTAATATTATGCAATATATTTATGTATTGTCCACAGTGTAGCCTTACGATTTAGTCTAATAAATAGTGTGTTGACTTGTGGCAATTCAAGGTAATTACGACGTTTATGCAGAATTGTAGTTTAAATGGTGCTAAATAGAAGTGTTGTTGTTAATCTGAGATGTACGACTTGCTACCCAGCATCCAAATTAAAACGCTACAAGTTCCTTTTAAGTAGAAAATAATCAATAATTCTACCATTAGGACTTGGGAGGTTGAAACGTTCAGTATTCAAAGGAAAAATTGTTGAGGGAGACAGTCGCCTTCATATTAAAGTCAACCTAAAGGCATTTCCTAGATATGTTAAAATTTTCAAAGTTTACCCAACTATTATGCTGATGGTAGCTGTTAAAAGAAACTTTCAAGGTTCTAGAAATGCGGATTCTAAACTACACTTTACACAATGGAGACTTCCACAACATTTACGTCAGTCATAATTACACTGTGAAGAACACATATCCTCATATTTGCGGGTACATTGAGTATTGGTAATTGGAAGTTAGACTTTGGTTTGCATTCTGCAATTAGACGATGAAAGGTTGAGTTATGAGTGTATTTGCATTCAGTATCTCCGTTTTGAGCCTCAATTGAAGGAGTGTGTAGTGTTGATTAGTGGTTTGGCAGGGTTTAAAATGCTTAATAGCATTCAAGAGAAGTTGTGAAATTTAAGTGGGAATTCGTAGAATTAGGCATTGGTTTGCTTTACATTGAAATGTAGAAAGATATTACAATGCGAAAGGGTTGAAATTTATGTCGACTTCTGGGGTAAACCATTCGATGACACATTATCCTTTTAAAGCTCTTAGACAGCCGATATGAACTAAGAGGGCGAGTATCATACTATCAAGTTTGTATATAGCATCAGTACCGTATGCTTGAATATGATAAATCGCAAGGTTAAAAGCTTTTTGACAAATTCTAAGATGGACTTAACCATGAGCTTCATATATATGAGAATGTAAGGAAAGTGGCAACGAAAAAATTAAAGCCTACATATACGGACCACTCTCACTTTAATATCAGCACATGCGACACCCTTAATTTCATTGTTCTTTCTCAATCTATTGTTTTTGTCGAGGAAATTTTTGCTGTTAATGACAAACTAGCGATTGTGTAAGCCATATTTGAGAAACATATGTAATCCTTAGACGTGGTCGTAAGCTAATCAGAAATTTTTTAACATCAACATTGTCAGATGCGAGCTCCTACGGATCTTCTTAATTTACACGCAAGGCAAGAGAAAGGAGTG
Source organism: Cacoxenus indagator (assembly GCA_035041755.1). Taxonomy (NCBI): domain Eukaryota; kingdom Metazoa; phylum Arthropoda; class Insecta; order Diptera; family Drosophilidae; genus Cacoxenus; species Cacoxenus indagator. The sequence continues at coordinate 21,880 of JAWNKX010000900.1, read as the reverse complement.
CTGATGCAGCAATTATTACCATTGCTTGTGTACCTACGTGTGTGCGCAACTGTAAGTATGCTACAATGATTTTAATATTAATGCAAACATGTGCTTACTTCTGGCATACACTCCTTTCTCTTTGTCGATGACTTGAAATCTGCCACATGTGCAAAATAAATTGACATATTTCCATGCGTATTTGACCCACAAACGAAAGTCTATCTATGAGTGAGCCTGATTCGCTGCTACAACAAACTTCATTTTGTCATTTAATAGAGCCAATAATATAATAGAGCATTTGTGCGTGACAACTTGTTTATAGTTTGCGCTCGATGAAGCGCTATTAGAGCCTGGTATTTCTGGTGTATACTCACTCATCTATCCGACGCACGGTGAACAAAAATGTGGGCAAATGTTTGATTCATCAGTTTCCGTTGAATTTATCAAAGCTTTTCTGATGATGATTTTCGCTTTAGCAACGTTTGCAAAGCTTCCTCTCGCTTGCCTGAGGCTGTGATGTTTCAGATTTGAGTTGTGCTTGGCATATTTGATTTGCCATTGTTGCTCCACAGGCTGAATTGGTTTCCTGGTTTGCTGTTTGCTGCAGGGGTTTTCTACCTAAGTAGCTGTAAATTTCGGTATATGAAGATTACACAACTGGAGGCGATAACAAAAATTAACGTGAAAAATTCCCTTTGCCTGCACAACGGCGCCATGTAAGTAGTTTTAACATTAGTAGTTTCCTTAAAAGCGTCACGAGTAGTTTATTGTGATGACTTTTTACACACCTGATCTATCTCTTTCTGAGTTCCTGTTTGCCACAATGTCTCCCTTTAGAAAATTATTTTTCGTTGCCTGGCTTCCTCCTTAGACAAACAACTTTAATCCAATTTAACACAAACTTAAATTTATATTTGCCTAAGTAAAAGTTATCTACGAGAGACCTAATCTGCATACAATTTAGAAGTACAAAGCGATTGGCAAGCCAAGCTCAACATTGCAGACCGAGCCCCAGTTCAGGATATACGAGGTGCAAGGCTTTAGCAATTTTCAAATTACAAATTCTACGTACCCAACTCAAACCGAATTTTCTCGTTTAAACTGCACGCCAAAACTCTTAAATTCTTAACTTTTAATCTCCTGACAATTATAATTTCAGAACAAAATTAATTCCCTGAAGATTGTTATTATAGATGCCTCTAATGTATTAAAAGGTGCTTAGGGTACTTGACTGTACCCCATACGCCGTAGTAGCATAAAAAAGGAATATAAGTTAAGTCCTTTGAGATTCCTCAACTTACACCGCAGTACATTTATATGAATATAGTGAAGAGTATAAAAATAAAAACCCGAGTTAGTGTAGGGTACATAAGAGCAGATGCCCATGGGCGCCATACACGCCTGTATTGAGAAGAACATCTCACAAAAGGTTTTAGAATTTCTGATTACTTAAAAATGTTTACAGCGAAATGTGACTCGTTTTTATAATTGCTGGCATACATGCATAAAATTATACGGCTGGTCTGCTTCTATGCTTTGGTGTCGAGTATTAGTTGTGTGTCATTAAAGTGTTTAATTAAAGCTTGAATCGGATTGACGTGACATCAAGATTATTTAAAAATGATGCCGTTTGATGTTATGGCATAAATAAATAGAATTGCACAATTTTACTGCTTACTGCCAACAGCGGTGCAAACGTTTGCGGAATATTCTATGCACAAATACGTCTTTACAACATACTTTTGCGCCTTTCGTTGTGCAACGTTGCTTACCTATTTATTTATCTTAATTATTTATATTTTTTATGCTTCATTTTCATTGCATTTTTCAATGTTTCGACTCGATTCCGGAACAATCTCTACATAATCAAGCAATTTAGCATGTGATGAGATTTGAGCTTAAAATTGCCTGAATATGTTGTTTGCGCCTGCGAGTATGCAACAAATTTCGTATATTATGCTGCTTATATATATATATACTTTTTAAATATATATATATATATTTAATTTTTTTATTTTTTTATATTTAATACATAATACATTTATATATTTAAAATAGTTATTAACTAGTTTCCTACTACCTTCAGTGGCAGCCTAACCTAATTGTATGTAAAAGAAAAAAAATAATATAAACTTATGGACTTACAAACATATTTACACGCTGCTTATAAAATTTTTAAATGTGCCAACATCAGACTAACAAAAAAAAATACGACTTGTGTATCAGTTTTCTGCTTGTATTGGTTTATTATGTGTTATTTTATTATTTACTCTGCCATACGTGTGCTAATAACAGGTAACTAGCCGCAGAGGAGAGATAAACCAAAGTACTTTAGCTGCAGATGGTTCAACTCGACTCGATTCGACTATGCTTGTCCCGACTCATGGACACCACACTTGCAGATATTCAGAAAAGACAAGCGATATTTCTTCTGGAAGCGGCTTGTGTTTCCTTTACTGTAGCGCAAAATATATAGACTTATTGCAGCCAGCTAACATTTTAATTAGAAAGTTCCTCAGTTAGTTTGTTAAGCTGAAAATCCAATTATTACATAATTATAATTACTTACAAAACAGTGCACACAGAATCAGGTGGTGTAAATAATTTGCATTAAAGCGAGCGTAAAGGAGGCTCATTATGTGCAAATGATCGGACTTCCACCACAGACTGAAGCTGTAACAAGTGCAAACAATTATACAAAATCTCATAACACTCACATTTGATGATTTGTTGCATACCCAAAGGCGTTTTAAAATTGAAATTTTCAATTTGTCGGCGCACAACACTTCGTCATTTATATGAACCTTTCCGAGCCCAACCCTCTGCCCACATACAAATGCAGCCTAAAGATTTTCGTGATCACCACGCTTTAGACAAATATGCAGATGCACATCATCATAATCATTTTCGTATCATGCCAATTGTAGGGGATCTTAAATCAGCCAATCTTAGTACATTTATTGCTTCATACGTTTTGGTGCTTATTAGGTGCAGGCGAAGTCTTATTCATGTCGTGCATGCAAGCACTCCAAAAACTTTCAGCCGAGACTTTGTAGAGGCTTTCAAAGGTTGAACTTGAACAATTAATAAATTCCTTAGGAGGCCGTTTCATCGCCAGAGGTGATTTTAACACGAAGCATTCATGGTGGGGCAACCTAAGATTTTGGAAGGAAGGCGACTGCAAGATGTCATAGTAAAGAGTCCATGTCAGTTACCCCCAACTGCCTTGGACTTCTTTATTACAAACGGAATTGCAAGAACTACGCTTACTGTTGAATTAAGCTTTGAACTTTCCTCAGACAATTTGCCAGTCGTAGCTACGTTGCATCGGACAGCACAAATCAAGCCTAAAAGATAACGACTGCTTCCACCCGGCTCTTCTATCCACACTTTTAAAGCTGTGTTGAACAGAAATTTAAACCTGAATATGGAAATATACAATAAAGAAGATATAGAAGATACTCTATCTATCTCTATGTGCAACATCAATCGAAAATTGCACAGTCAAGAAACCTACGACATACAACCCATCTGAACCCAACAGCTGCTGCTCTAGTGCATTTAAAATGAATAGTCAGAAAAGAATATGCCAGGACGGGAGACGATCGTGCGCTCCAAATTTTTAAGAGACTGTCTAATCTACTGCAAAAGGTGCTTGCTAGGGATCGGCAAGCACAAACTAACATCATGCTGAATAACGTAAGCCCAGACGAAACCACCAATTATGCCCTGTGGGAGTTAACAAGCCGATTCAAGAGGCAAGTTATCCCCAAGGCCCCCATTAAGGATTCAAGAGGTGGCTGGTGCTTCTCCAGTCAGCAGAAGGCCGAGACCTTTGCGGCTAGTTTGGCGGTGAGGTTTACTCCGCTAAATCTGACGTGGAACTTTATGAAAAGATACACAGAATTATCCCTAGAGATGCCATTCCAAATGTCCGTGCCTGTAAATCCGGTGACGTTGCAAGAGATCAGGCTACAAATCAAGCAGTTAAATGGTAAAAAATCGCCTGGAGAGGACCTCCTTGATAACAATGCCATTAAATCGCTTCCAACCAGGGCGGTACTCTTCCGGAAACCTAACAAACGGCCATCTGAAGTGGACGCATATAGGCCCATCAGTCTCTTACCTACCCTCGGCAAGATGTTGGAAAGGGTATTATTAAATCGTATCCTGCAGTTTTCCAACGTGGCACACCTAATTCCTAAATGTCAGCTTGGATTCCGTAAGAGTCACGGTAATCCAGAGCAGCTCCAACGTATGGTTAACTTCGCACTTGACGCCATGGAACACAAAGACTACGAGGTGGCAATATTCATGGATATCCAACAAGCTTTCGACAGATTGTGGCACTGTGGTCTACAATTCAAGCTGAAACGGTCGCTTACTCTTCAGCTGTTTCAGGTTGAAAGCAGTTACCTGAACAATAGGTCCTTCTGTGTGGTTTTTAATGGCACCAAATCTTCTAAAACACAAATCTGCGCTGGAGTCCCACAAGGAAGCGTTCTAGGGCCCACTCTCTATACCTTATATACAGCAGATATGCCAACACCTAACTCTATATCTTCTGTTGACAGGAACAACGTTCTCATAGCCACATACGCCGATGACACCGCTGTATTGACTAGAAGCCGTCTTATTAATGATGCTGCAAGTGGGCTCCAGGAGTATGTACACAATTTTGATATGTGGGCCAAAAGGTGGAATATTGGCATAAATTTAAATAAATGTGCAACTGTCACATTTACTACCAGATCAGCGACTTGTCCAGCCATTTCTATGCTGGGTTCTTCAATCAAACACGAACCAGCACACAAATATTTGGGAGTCTTATTAGATAGACGGCGGTGTCACTTTTGGAAGACATACTACTATGGTAAAACAAACAGTTCTGTCAAAAGCCAAGAAAATGGCGTGGCTACTTTCCCCCGAAAACAAGCTTTCTCTAGCCAACAAAGTAGCTATTTACGAAATTATATTGAGTCCGATCTGGAAGTATGAGATGAAGGTATACGGGATTGCGGCCAAACCCACCTAAACAGAATACGGGTGGTTCAAAGTAAAATATTAAAGAGAGTTTGTAATGCTCCATGGTACATGCGTACACGGGATATTGAAAGGGATTTAGGAGTCCATAAAGTCGGTGACGTTCTTCAAATACAAGCCAAGAAATATTTGGTAGGCTTAGTTCTCACCCGAACGCACTAGTTAGGCGTCTTATGGGAGAAAGGCTAGGAGCTAGGATAGCGAGATTAACACGATGCCACCCAGAGGATCTTTCTGACAGAGTCCTCTTTTGACATATATTTTTAAGTTAAAATGTAAATTTAAATGCATGTTAACAATTCTGTTAATTTTTTAATTTACTACTTTTGTAGTCATTAGTTTTTTGTTAGTTTTTTACATATAATTAGTTTAAGCTGCCATTAGATTTAGGTAGTGAACTACTACCTACATTCTCTACTACTACAGTTTAAGAAAAAATTGTAAAAATTGTAAATAAATACATAATATTTACAAAAAAAAAGTTCAACATGCTGTGCTATTTCATTGAGTAATGCTGTGTTTGAGTGCGGTTTTCAGTAGGGCAAAACAACTCAAATTTGCTTCATTGTCAAATTATATAGCATACTTTAATGCGCTTTGCCCTCAGACTACCTTCATTAGAAGCATCATCTCAAGTGCATTTGCATTTCGAAAGTTATAGAAATAAAATAATTTCGAATAAAGAAAAGAAAATAGAGATAAAGATAAATAACAAGAGAAACTTTTACGCGATGACAATAAGCAAGCTTGAGTGTAGAATGAAATTGACTAAAACCCCGCAAGGTCAATTACAGCTGGAGTAGCGGAAGCGAAGACGAAAAATTGAGCTGTCTTTTTCTCTTAGTTGGTTTCTTTTAAATTGTTAAACGAGAAATACCTCAAGGGTTGAAAGTTACTTCATCCATGCTGAAGTCCCTTTCTATGACTTGCCTTTCTTTCCACATATCTGAATGCATCCAATTTGTCATACGCCTGCAAATCATAAGCGAAAGTGTGAAAATAATGCACGGCTGGTAAAGAATAAATAGAACTAAAAATGAAGTGCTAAATCTACTAACTAGACTCGAGAAACGTTGTTTTGTTTTTAAGGAACGTTTGTGTATTTGTTAATATTGATAGGTAACGATTGTATGCTATTTTTGAAAATCTACTCAAATTTTTATTTTACGTACAATCTATATAAACTCGTTTGCGTTAAAAACTCTGTTAGTGAATGGTTTTTATGGTAAACAATTTAATATGGTAAACAAAAAAGCCATAAGTACTTACAATATGCATCACATAATAGAGCGGACTGATTTTACTTTGAAACAGTTCAGAAGATTCTATCAAATTTAAATCACTACTCTGTGTCTTCTCTGTGTATGTATCATTGAGCTTTTTATACATACGTCAATCTGATTAATTGAAATAACTCCTACCACGAAGACTTAAATGAGAAGGGCACGAACAGAACGCAAGGTAAAAATTTGAGATCGATAGCCCTTATGGATGCGGAGAACAAGCGTTTCTAACAAATGCACATACAATTTTATATATATAGAAGCATTCTTATGTGACATGTCTTTGTTTGTGCTTTTGTATCCCTCTTATTTTTGTATAGACTTGCGTCACTTCTTAAGTGGTTTACCTTGAATACGAGTAACAAAAAACTACTCAAGGAGCTGTGTAGAAGAATAGAGAAAGGCATCGCATGCCACTAGTGGGCCCAAACTGTTACAAGGATGCAACTGAGAAAGAATAATTAGCCTGTGTAAAAGGCGTACTTGTGGAGGATCATCATCACTGCATTGAATATTTTAATGAAAGTGTTCATTTGTAATAGAAAATGTTCTACCAGAAGAAAGGCTTCTCTAAAATATTCAAAGAAATGAAAGTTTCACTTAGAATACAAATCTTCCAAACATCTCAGTATCATTGAATATTCTTTGATTCACACTTAAAGAGTGTTTTCTCTAGCTCGCAACTCCTTACGAGCCGAAGAAACGCTCAACTTTTTCAATTTCAAATAATCAAAGCGAACATCTAAGACAGACACTGTGAAGCGACCTGTATCATACACGTCAACAGCAATAGCAATATAAAGTATGGATCAAAGTATCAACAATTAAAAGCCAAAGATTCAACACACAAGTGTGACGATGTTATTGATGTGAATGACGTTGGCGCTGAGAGAGAAAGCGAAAATAAATTCACATCAAACCACAATTTTCACACCTCATGTGGAATGTAATTTCAATCTCTTGATATAAGCAAATAAAGATATTTTCTGGTTTATTAAATGAATCCCCCTACAAAATAAACCTAAAAAACATTGACCAAAAAACCTATTTTTATTATATAACGGATATTTGAAAAGAAAGAAACCAGTCGGTGGAAAACTAGGTCACCACATAAAATTAAGTGTTTGGCCTCATGCCTCATGCTTTCAAATCAATTGAATGCTCACCTTGGCCAAGCAAAAAATTGGATTCTTTCTGTCGATACATGGTCAACAGTTGATTTAATAGCGGATATGTCAAGGGTTCGAGAACTAATTGCTGGAAAGTTGAAAGTTGTAGTTCTTGAAGCGTTTGTCATAAACAAAATCAAGCGTAAGGAGCATAACTTCAGCTATTTGTATTTGTGAAACTTGTTTACATTAAATTTAACATTACCATCTCCGACTTGCTTATCAAATATTCTCGTCTTTATTTACCCAATCGTTCTCTATGCGTTTCTGAGCGGAGAGTCCTTCCTCTGTGCTTTTACGTTCCAACTTAATAAACTCCAAGATCAGAACATCAACAGCACCATTCTCTGCGCTGGCTATTTGATGCATTAGCTGATTACTGAGCGTAATCCCTAATTTTGTTAGAACATTTCTATTGAATGTTTGCCAGTTGTCTAATTTGGTTTGCCCTTTATTCTTTGGCGGATAGTTGTTGATGTCTATTATTTTGTGGGGGCACGATTTGAGGACTCAGGTCAAAGGTAGCATATCGGAGAATTTACGTCGAAACTGTAGAATTCGAATATTGTGGTTAAATTGCCACTCATTAACGTCCTTTGATTCTTCAGCGGTTAGAGGTCTGTTACTGAGTTTTATTTAGTCCCGTATTATGTGTGCAGCGCTTGCACCAGTATAAAAATATATGTTATCGTTTTTAAATATTTCGACTTGTTCTTATGTCGAAATAATAATAAATAATAATAAATATAATACTGAATTTTGCTATATTTTATTTTCGTCATCGACTTCGGAAATTAAAGAGTCTAATAAGTTTTCATTCGGATTTAGATATATGTATTTTTTCTATATATATATAAAATTCGATGTATGTCTGTATGTTTATTTATCCGTTATGGACGCCGAAACCGATAGACCGATTTTGATGAATTTTTGAAATTTTCAGGGAATATCTATAATAGCCTTAAGAAGGTAACTGTGAAGTTTGGTGAAAAAAAATCGTTGAATTGCTAATTATTAAGACCAACTCAATTTTGAGATACTTCTCAAACTGTACAGATACAAAATAAAACAAAAACGAAGAATCATCTTAGAATTGAGTTTGCCGGCAGTGCTGCTCACACTGTGCAAAGTCGAAATGTTCATATACTCGAATGAAAAATAAATAAAAAAGTGAAGTATACGAAATGCGACCCAAAAAGTCTAACAGTGGAAGATTAACGAGAAAAACGCAGCAGTAGACAGAACGAAGAGCTACTGAAACTTCGGAAGAGCAAGACGCCCGCGGAGGCAGTAACGCGCCTGGTCCCTGGTATTTATATATAAAACTCGATTTTCAAACGATATAATCTCCGAAAATAATGACATTTTTGGTATGTGTATTGTTGGGTCCCTAATCACGGATAGAGATATTTGAACAATATAGGTTACTCAGTTGGCGAGATATAGACATCTTCGTAATTCAACCTTATGGTTAAATATATATATATATATATATATATATATATATATATGGGTGACTCAAGTTGAGCCAAGTGGAATTAAAAACCACCAAAGGCAGGTTTATAGTCATGGTAGCCTTGTTGACATCAAATGGAACTCTCATCACCAAGGACTGGTAACGGCAGGCTAATCACCCACTCTATGAGACAAAACCCATTTGATTTACGTAACCAATTGGTAGATCAAGACATTTGAATAGGCCTGCCGCGGCTTGTGGAATCCCTGTGCTCCTTAGAGAAGGCAACTGGCGAGTTGGCTTAAGTAGTATTGGGTGGAATTGGTTTCTTGTTGACGCTGATAACTTCGGTCAATGGAAATGTTTCATATTGAGTATATTCTAAAATTCAAAGAATGCAGAGAAGATTTTTGAGATATTATAACAGAAAGATCTGTATAAGCACACTCAACCATAAAAACCAAAAGGTTGGGACAAATATGATAAAATACCAGAAGATATAAACCCTTGATTTATTTGTCATAAAATGAGGTCATAAATATAATATTATAGCTACGCTTGGCAATAAAATACTTATTAGTATTAATAGAGCAACTTCAGTTATCCTCTTCTCCAAGTAGGCGGATATTTCGGCTTTTTTGACGTGAATTCATCGTAGTTTTTCATTTATATGGTGGGGCAAAATTGAAGAAAATTGAAAAAAAAATTTAATTACACCACTCGATAAGTAAAGAATCAAAGAATTCATCAACTTTAAAGGAAAATTTGGCGCGACGTGGGGGTTGGATTAATTTCAATGCGAAAATTCCTGTTGTTGTTGTCATTCCTTTCTGCGTCGCTGCCCACGTTGTATTTGTTTTCTGTGTTGCGTGCCATTGTTGTCGTTTAGTACTTCGTATACTTCGTGTTTGAGTAAAATCAATTATTGCATATGTCAATAGATATGTAAATAAGCATTATACGCTCACAGAAATTATTACCCTTTCACGTAAAGCGGCCGTGTCCCCGACACAGCTAGACACCCCATTTTTATATATAGTGAAAGATCGTAAACTAGTATGTCAACCAATTCCCAAAATAAGACGTGTTAACCATGTTCAATCTCAGCTCTCCATTTAATCAGCAATGAAAATAGTTAGCACGTGATAAAAACAGGTGTTGAAAACTAGGCAAATCAACGACAAGTGTCTAAGAACACTCATGAAAGAAACGCCTCTCCTGCTATAAAATCAACGAGTACATGAAACCGCAATTTAGAAACCGCCCAACTTCCATTGCCAAATACACGCATTCAATATTATTCAACCATATTTGTTGTTCTTGCCTACCCGCATGCCAGCGCATATCAATTGCCAAAGGATTAAGGACAACGGACTGACTGCCTGACAATTGAGCATCAATAGTAACCCCTCGAAAGGTTGCTGTGTGTTGGGGTGTGGACTTATTTTCTATACTGCCACAATTTATATGGATCATATTTAAATTTTATGTAATGCGAAGCCCGAAGATGTTATTCTTGAAAGCTTCTCCCAGTAATCCTGCAAAAGCCACAGAAACAATTTTAGCAGCAAAGTTTATTTTCTCTGAAACTTCTCGCTTATCTCGCTCTCGCTCGCTGGAAGTGCCAACTTGGCTTGAGCAATACTCTTGCAACTTTGCAAACAACTTACTCAAAGATACGTGATAGCGACCGTGTACCTGAAGTCGTGAATGCTTAGGTTTTCAGAGGCGTCAACTGAAAACATATAAGAAAAGTACACTGCCAATTAGAAAATATACATATTGGAGTAAACAAATTTGATTGCGTGGATTGAGACAGGGTTGCACACGGATTACAAGAGGAAAAAGTTATAAGCCAATGTTTAGTAGATTTAAGATTTAATTTTATTTACTAAGTTTCGAAAGGTCTCTAATTTACTTTCTTAAGTGATATGCTTCAATTTCGATTGCTTTTTAATACGTATAACATATAAGGAAAGCTCTTCATCTATTAGCTTTTACTAAAATGGTAATGGTATTAAAATGTGACTGGATATTAGAATTGGGGATATAGATTAATCATGAAACAGTTACAATCTAATGCCTGGTTTAGTGAATGACATTTGAATTTCAACTTAAATTTTTAATCATGTGCGCCTAAAATGAGACAATGAATTTGCGGTTAGAAAATTGAAGCTCACTTAACAGTAAGTAGAATCCTTCATATTTGTAAATTTGTAAAATTGAGCTCGAGAGAAAATCCATGACTTGGCTTGGCTACCTGTGAAATTATGAAAGGTGCAGAAGAAAAACCTTGATAATATGAGTAAAGTTTGTATAGCAGATGTGTCGCTTAATAAAATATAGTTTCCAAACTTTGCCAACTCTGGGCATGAAACCTAATTAAATATTAAATTATGGATTGTCATTTACAATAACAATTACTAAAAAGTATTTATAATTTTTAAACTTCACTTAACTGAAAGCCGTATCATTTTGAAGTTTTGATGACTGCATTATTTAAAACATTAATTTAATTTTAAGTCACTCAGAATGCAATAGAAGCATCAGTTTCGCAGCTGATGTGTGGTTAAAATTATATTATGTCGGATAGTTTTCTTTAAGTTTTTTACTAGGAGAATATTATCTCGTTGATAACAAAAATGAAATGAATTTTTGAAAATGCGGTTTGAATAAGTCCACGAAAAACGTGCTCTTTGGCGTCGATGCAAATGCTTGGAAAAAGCAGCTTTTTTTGACAAAAGACGCTCAAGAAGGGATCTGCTTAAGGATAACATTTTAAAGGTGAGTAATGATTTAATTTTTTGGGTGAGGAAAAAAGAGCAACAACAGATCACTAGCAACTACCAGATAAATCACTTCTCTGAAAAGAAAATACTATGGAAGGCTGCGCGGCTAGAGCAGGCGGCGCATAGAACATATTATGTCCAAGATCTCAAAATTATAAGGTAATATTCAGTCCTACTTTGGCGCTTAAGTAAGTAAAAAAAAGGCGTTACCCTAAATCAGCACACAACATAGATACACCGACGTTATACAGTAAACTCCTCTCCCATACCTTAGATGGGGAAGGTAGGAGAGTTACTGTTCGATCCTGGTTTGCCTAATGGGTAACGACATTTTTAGAGGTGTCTGTATACAGCCATGAGTCTCTCTGACCTGCTCTATTGTAGCGAAGTCGTAAGTTGTGAATCTAGCTTCCAAGTACCATGTAAATTGGCCAGCTTTTCCTCATTGCTAGCAAGATCACCGCCAGGACAACGAACAGGCACCTGCCTGAACGGCTGTCTCTTAAGGGACATAATGCATTTCAGAGCTAATAGTTGGCATCCAAGGTATAATCCATGGAAGCCAGCCTACGGTCAAAGAAGTTGCTTCTAAGACTCTTTGAGAGATTTTGTAGCTGTTTGGCTGCCCTGTTCCATAGTATTCGGTCCCAAGGGTCTTGAGATCGGATTGCTCGTCTTCGCAGTCTCCTTTTTGTTGCCAAGAGCTCAGTGGCCTCCCTTGTGAGAAAGATACCATAGCTTGTGGTCACTGTTGGCGGTTCAGGAGGCGTTGAAGCAGCAGCAGTTATGTGAATGATTTCTGTGAGGATATCTACTGCCGCCTCAACATCTTCCCCAGAGTCCAGTTTCGCATCCAATTGAATGGAGTTCTCGAGGTTAAATCGAGTAGGTCAGCGCTCTTGGTTGGCAGGCGAAGACTTGGGCTGGCATTAACACCATCTGCCTCTACAGTATGACCAGGGGCAGATGGTCGGAGTTTAGATCTCAGCTCTGACTTATACTCAATTATTTTTGTTTCATACGCACTCTCGTACCACAAAATGAATTAATCTTCATGAATAAATGTAAAACGTCGGGAATAGCATTGCCTACAAACAAGCGCTTGGTATTTGCTGAAAGGGGCGACAAAGTGCAAAATATTTGAGTCTGTGAAATGCAATCAGACAACAAGGACGTAAAAACCAACTACTAGTAAATGCCAGACATGGACAACAACTACCACAACACGGGCTCCTATTGGCTTTTTATTGTATGCAAATGGGCGCAAATCTTATTAACGAACAGATGCCGCCGCTTCCGTTCCTGTCACCCATCTAGTTGCAATAGGAAGTGCCAAGTCTCACAACAAGAACTGAACTGAATAAAGTGAGATTGCTGCTGGTCGAGTCCAGTGTCTATCGCAGACTATAGCAGCAATTCAGATGCTCGGCATTATTCTCTGTTTATGTTAAGCGATTTTGCATTACAAAAGTGTCAAGACTCAGTTTGATGCTGGAAACCAGACACTTCAACTCAAATAATGAAAAAGACACCACTTAAAAGGCATGCGTCGCAGAGAAAAGAATGAGAAAAAATTGTTTGCCCTCTTTTGTGCACTAAATAACTAACAATAGTCTTTGCCTAATTAGCCTAAAACGAGTGTACTTCTTCCTCTAACTCCTTATTACGTGTCGCATTTTATATGCGCCTCACATTCCAAGACTGATTGACTAATGGCGTCATTAACGCCAACTGAACATGTTTGTCGACACAATTTGTTCTACCTGTTATTATATAAGCGTCATAAACTGTCCTTAGAATAATAGAAAGCTCTCTTGTGTAAATTGCATAACTCAAAGTTAATAGTTCTAACAGATTTGTCTATTGTGGTTGTATAAGTTCAGCCAATGCTTTTTACCCTTTCTCAACGTTAATTGGGACAAATATCCAAACCCGCTTTTGCAAATTTTTTGATTTTGTAAATTTTTCTTCTGATAGAGTTGCTTAAAATTATGTTGCAAATTTTTCTATATTAAATATTTACTTAAATCGTACTACAAACATTGTACAATAAATTGTCTGAGTAGTCTGTTGAAAACTAAATTAAAGTTGTGCTATGAAAAAATTGAAAGCAAAGTGCAAGAAATCAGAGTCGCACATGAGATCATGGCTTTGACGTTCTCTGAAAGGTGGTGAATCAGACAATAGCTCAATAGGAAATTAATTGATGTTGAATATGTGAAAGTTTCACTTGGAATTCCCTGTTAACGACACAAACTTTAAGTATAACAAAATTACCGAAGGGGCCTTTTTAAATACAACTCAATACCTTGCAATACAAATATCGCCTTCACAATTCTAAAGAATATTTTAATGGCTTGCAATTCTTTCAGTTCGACATGATATTCAAGTGAACTTCAGCAAACTCCAAATAACAACAAAGTAAGGACAGTTTCTCTTTAAATAGAGGTTAATTACTTCGAATTACTAGCGGGAACATTAAAAGTAGAGGCGACTATATAGCGGGATCATAGGCAAGAGTACTGGACAACAAAAGTACTAGCTGCAATTGGGAGGGGTGGTGTAAAAAGTTGTGACCATAATTTCCAAGATCATGAATCACATTATTAACACAAAATTATATATTGCTTAATGCATTTATAAGTTTTTTATAGTGACACATAGTTATCGTTAACAGCATAGTGGGTAGAGAGTGTGGCTAATCGGGGTCGGTCGGATTTGTTATCGACTTTAAATCACTTGAATTTTTATTTTATTTTTAGAACAAAGACCTCCGAAATTAGATTAGGTTATATTATTTAAGCTGGGAGCAGTGCGCTGCTCATGTCTCTATTGACCCTGGGAGAGCCTCTTATCCACACTTTTCGATTCATGTAGACCATCACCTTCAACTAGATCACTTTATCATTTTTATTTCTGCAGTTCAAAAGCGGAAATTTGTGTCTTCCGTAATCCACAAGGAGTGTAGCTAGGAAAAACAAAAGAGACCAAAAATTTTCTATGAAATTACGGCCATTTGCAATCGACTTGCAGCATTACAAGGCAAAAAGGCTTACCAAATGTCGGGTAATGCATAACTCGTGCTTTATGGAAAAAAGTTCGTCTAAGTATGAAGAAGCATCAAAAATGCAGCTCACGGGATGCTGATGACGACGAGGAGGAGAATGGCTATGATGATGATGACGATGCCACTGGTGGCAACAAATGCATTTCTTGCACCCCTCAGAGAAGTGCAGCGTAGAGGAAACGGAAATGAAAGCCATAATGTATTTAACAGTAATTGATGTTGATATTTGCCTGTGAGTGAATTCACATAAACGTACTCGCCGTAGTAAGCACTTCCTAAGCTCTGCACTGACATTAAAATGTGTTTCGTATAAAACGTTAAAATGATAACGACAACAAGCGTCGTTCTAACAAGTGACATAGACGGGGTGTTGACGATACATTACGCATGGAGGAAAAACATTTTAAATGTTCAGTTGAAAATAAGAAAAATTATGAAGGATCAGGAAGAAGAAAGCAGAGAACGCAAAAGACAAAATGGAACGGGTTTTGGTTGAAGAGATAGGTCGTTGGTACTGAAACTTTGTGTAGATACAAAACGTTAGACTTATCTTATGTCTATAAAAGTCTAATAAAAAGGAATTTAAATGACGCAAAAAGGAAGAAACTGCTTATAAAAAATTTAAAAACAATTCAAAAAGAAAAAACACTATTAAATATTCTTCATACACCGCTTTCATTAGCGACACTCTCGATTTTCGATTTTGTCTTATTTTTCTCAGGTTTTTCGCTGTGTTTTGTTGAGGTTAAATAATCAAAGTTGGTGAGCTCGGAAATAGCTTCAAGTTTGCAGACAAAATACACTAAAAGAAATGATAAGGAATTTGAATATGACGTGTTTTGCAGTAGTTTATGTTATTGATGAGCGCATTTTTTTAATATTATATTTTCTTATACTCTTACCTTGCATATATTTCAAAGTATGAGTCAATATTAACCGGAAAAAGCGGTTAAAACATTGTATTAAATTTCAGTTGAATTAGAATTTGTATAACCGACGAAATGTGTAGATGGAAATTTGATTTGAGTTTTATTTTAGGCATCAGAAAACTTTTAGAGTTTTTCCTTTGTCAAGCGAGCAAAGTGGGAAACTCCATTGCGTGCCAAAAAAAATCCCAAATTTGTATAATGCAGGTTTGAGTAAATTAGCATGACGCTACATGCAAACTTCGCCGCGCATGGCTCCAAAACTTTATCGAACACGCGTCGCCATAACTGCTTTAGGTTAGTGTATATCGTCGTCACTTAGGCCACGTTCCTAGTCTCCCTATATTTGATAATAAAGAAGTTAAGTTCGTGTCAGTATTGCACACTTTTACAAAACTCTCAACTGGAGGATATAAAATACAGGCTGAAAAGTGTTTACATGTATTTGATAACAAATTTCAGGGACCGACGGACGAGGTCGATGTTGCTTAAGTGGTTGGTCAGTGGTCAAAATTGTTTGAGTGTGCGTAAGTCAATTGAGTGAACATTACACTTTCATGGCACACAATGTTAATAAAAAACTTTAGTTGTTCTTATTATATAGAACATACTTTAATATCTAGAAATGTATTATTTAGGAACTGCCTACATTCAGAGCTATGCTTATAGCCTCTTTAACTCAGTTTGAAAACAGCGCTTGAAAGTATTCCACAATAATTGCGAAAACAATGCAATAACTGGTACAGTTTATACAAAAAGGTTGTGCCTTCTTGATTTAACACATTTAATGTATAAAATATAAGTGAAGTGCTTCTATTCGAATTAATATTTTGATATCCCAACAGACGAAGCTCAGTTGCTTAATTGTAATCCCTTTTACGGGGGTTGTTCTCAATTCCATGTATGTCAACTCGTTATGCGATGTGATAAGTCCACTCATATTCAATTAGGTCGGCATTTTTAATATTGTAGATATACACATTTCGTGGTGCATGTGTGCATTGCAAAATATTTTGGTACTTTTACTCATCGCTGAACAACTCCTGAAGCTGTATTTCGACTGTGCTAGCTAATGTTTGATTTGGGTAGTTTTTATAGGCAGCGTTTTTATTAAACAAGATCAGCAGTCAAATTGAAAACAGAAAAAGTCGTATTCCAAACAAATAAACTTAAATTGAAACGTAAACTTTTTTACTGCTGTCATGACCGCTTTCTACGTAATTACGGAACGATTTCAAATTCGTAATGAGCAGCCGGACGCAGGTGTGCGTGCGCTGTAATCAGCGCCGACATGTGGTGAACACCGAGTAAAAAAAATAGTTTTAGAAAGTCACTGAAACTATTTTAGTTGGGTTCGGTTTGGGTGTTGACATTAGATAAAGCTCGCCAAAGGTTTACGGAAGGCAAATTGGGTTGGCTGAGCCTCAAATCAGTACACTTTGTCAATTGAGTTGAATTTTCAGTAATTGGCATTAATTGAAAATGACTTTGTAGGTTTTGTTGAGCGTACAGATTAGCTTCGATTTTGTAATTAGATGAGTTTTTAAGCAAATTTTTGGTTGGGGTAGCTGAAGTTAAAATTGCCAAAATGTAGAGTCTCACCGAGGTTGAAAGCAATGAAAAAGTATTATATAAATTCTAATGAGTTCAAAACGCAAATCAGTTAAATTAGAATCTGAATATATAAAATTGGAAGTATGTCTGCTTGTTTGCCTGCATGTTTGTCCGTTTGGACGCCGAAACCGCAGGGTCGATTTTGATGAAATTTTCAGGGTACCTCTAGAATAGCCTTTAATAGGTAACTGTGAATTTTGGTGCCAAAAACTTGTCGAATGTGCTAAATATTAAGGACAACACAATTTTCAGATACTTCTCAAACTGTACAGATAGAAATAAAACACAAAAACAAAGCAGCAACTGAGAATTGAGTTTGCCAGCAGTGCTGCTCAAATTGTACAAAGTCGAAATGTTAATATGATAGAATGAAAAAATAAATAAAAATCACAAAAGTGAAGAATACGAAGTGCGACCCAAAAAGTCAAATACTGGAAGATCAACGAGAAGATCGCAGCAGTAGACAAAGCGCAGAGCTACTGAAACATCCGAAGAGCGTGACGCACTCGAAAGCAGACATGCTCCGAGTCCCTGCTACTTATGTGTATTTGTCGTAAATCACGCATAGTTAATAGATGTTTTCTTGCTACCTTTCTTTCGAGTATTTTTGTGTACGTGCGCTTTATTAATAACTGAACAACAGTATAGCGCTGATTTGCAATACAAAGTCGTACAAACGGAAAAAAGGAGCGAAAAAATCAAGTCTGCTTTGTCAGGCGCGCATAGTCCTTGCACAAGTCTCGCAATGCGAGTACGATTAGGAGTCCTGTAAACTCCAAGTAAAAAATATGCCAACGAAGAAAAAGCCTATACAAGTGGTTTAACATGACCGGCATATCTTAAGACGTATTCATAAGTTGAGTACTAAGCGAATATGAAAGAAAAATGTTGTGTAACATTTCACAAATATGCAGGAAACGAATTGCTTTATTGGATATTTATTTATTGGTTGTATGTTCTAAAGTTGTAGATGCAAACGTCAATTAGGCAATCATGTGCGACAGAGGAGAATATCTCAAAATGTATTGAGAAAGTATTAATAGAAGGAAGGAAGGAAACAAGTGCAAATATTAAAAAATTTAAAAAATACGGAGAAATAATAATTTTGGGTTTTGGCAGGACTCACTAGGAGGAAAGTTGCTGAAGTGACTGGCACATAATTTCAGACCACGAATTTTGTTTGCCTAGAAACCACTCAACCACACAACAACATACTACGTCTTCCTAGACTTAGAGAAAGCCAACGTTAGATTCAACACAATTAATTAGATTAATCTACAGGCTACGTAATACACTTCCCCACAATGTGTTATAAATGGTGAAGTATTACATTACCAAAAGGTTCTTCTTGGTATAGTTCTCGGACAAATATTCAACACTAAAGAATATAAGAACAGGACTTCCGCCAGAGGGGATACTAGGTCCTCTGTTGTATACCATCTTCACATCAGATATACCAACACCAAGACAGAAATCTTCAATGATATCTACACCTGCGGTGACAGCATATTACTTAGCTCCTTTATCGATTTCGTGTTCCATTAACCATCTTCTATTTTACTTTTTTTTCCTTCAAACTTTAAATAGGAATACGTTTCTCAATTTAATGATATTGGGACTTTCTTTGACTCTGACTTTGATTTGCATTTTGCTCCTCACATTTCCTCTTTAGTCGCAAAGGCCAGAGGTGTCCTTGGCTATGTGAAATACTGGTCTAGGGAATTTACCGAATCTCATACAACCGAATTGCTGTATACCACATTTGTTAAACCTATTCTTGAATATGGGTCTTGTGTTTGGAACCCTCAACATCAAAGGTGTATTGATTGCATTGAGTCTGTTTAAAAACAGTTTTTACTCTTTGCTCTCAGAAATGTGCGCCGACCATTCTATCGCATTACGTACCCAAATAAACAACCAGAATTTATGAATTTATAAAAAAAACTCCCAAAATGAAGTTTTCTCAAACACAAAGCTCATATTCATTTTGGTAGTCGAACAAAGCAGGCGTCTTAACAATAAAGAAATATTTCCTTTCAAAACGGACACAGACACTTCGATATCATATTCAAATCTATATTATTATTCCTTAAAAAAGAAAAGTATTTCTATTTCATAAGTATGAGTGAATCATTTTTGAGCTTCGCCAGACGCAATCGGAACAACTACACGAAGACTTCCTCGGCCGGCAATTGCTCAAAGTCGAAGCCGGAAGCTGGTCAAATGCTTACCCAAATTGAGAGCAATTCTGATGGTAATACTTTTGATTCTTCAAGGCTACCTACAAAAGCCAAAACTTCGCCAGTATTGTCACTCCAAAGACGCGGTGCTGATGGCAGAAAAGTGGTCCATAGCCTTCAAAACACACCCTCCGGCGTACGGCGAGCAATCAACATTTTCGTACCCAAACTAGACGAAACGGGAATTGAGGAGGAGCCTAAACATGTGAAGCCTTTGCCATCAGAACCCAAGTCGGACATCGATATGAATTTTAACTCATCACATTTGAGCTTGCTTGAGTGCAAAAGGCAGTTTTTTAGTGGACAGGAACAAAATGAACGCTTGAATTAGACCTTACGAATACCTTCCGGTGAGTGACGTTTTTTCAACTATAATGGAGGTAACTCTTTTCTTTATCACAGCGCCAGTTAAGCTTTGGGATCGCCGCCTTCAACTGAGACTTAAACAACAAATTTTTACTCAGCGGATTTTATTCATTTTTTGCGAAGGGCTACGAAGTTTATATGTTCAAATTTGAGAGAAGATACCTAAAATTCGTAATGATACTCTTATCACGTAGTTCTTGATGAGTTTACTTCAAAATTTTTGTCAATGCATTAAAGTTAACAATCAGCGTGGATTGGATTAGTTTTTAAATATACACATCTGCTTTCAATTATGAGCTACAGGAACGATAAATTCGAAAGGGTTTTGGGCTCATCAAACATTCAATATTGTTACACAAATCATAACAATCGGCCCTTCTATATAAAACAAAGAATAAAATAACATAACAGCAAGGAAGTACATATTATCTACACAACCAAAACTATATCTAGGACTTTTCATAGACAATAAATTAACCTCCTTAACCGTAGATCTAATCTATTACTAGAAAATAAGCTATTGATACACAAACTTTAATACAAATTTGGACATACGGTGCGCAAATATGGAGAACATCCATGAAATCAAATGTGAGTAAAATCCAAAGACAGCAGTCACGAATATATGCATTACCAAAGCGGGGTGGTACACCACAAACGCCGACTTCCACTATGACACCAACATTGCTACAGTATCAGAGGAAATACTTAAAATAAGTCGGATTTACCAAACCAAGTTAGTTCAACGCAAGAACGTCAGCCTCAGCTTACTTTCCCTAAAGAAATTACACTACAGGCGGCGACTAAAAAGGACAATACCGGTTGATCTGGTAAACTAACTGTGAAATAATTATTTAAAAAAAATATTTTCATTTATTCATACTTCATTATATTATTTAACTTTAATGATGATTCGATCATAGAAGCTAAATACACATACTCTCTTTATATATTGTATTAGTGGTCATAATTACTGAATAATAGGAAATTGAAAAAAACTATTTATAGGATTTCTGTGGAAAGCAACTATTATGTTATGGACATTTTTTATCTTATGGTCAATATGTCAAGATTTTTTTTATTTATGGATCCATTTTTTACTTTTGTTCTCCTTTTTTTTTCCAAATTTTTCTCACATCCTTCAAATCAAACCAGAAATGCATCTTATGAAAGAAGAGCATATGGCTATGTACCAAGTATCGAAATACGAGGTGTGTTCAAAAAATGAGGTCACCTCTTATTTGTCTTGACAAGTATTTATTTATTTATCGAATATATTTTGTCCACTTAAGTCATCTAGCGTTGCGGCCTTATTTTCCCTTGTTGTGCCAAACCTACGCATTTCCAAGGTTTTTAATTTTGAGAACAGGAGTAATACACTGGGAACCAAGTCCGGTGAATACCCTGGGTGAAGCATTATTACGGTTTTGTTTTCGCGCAAAAAGCCACGAATGTTTTATCCCTTTTCTTAGATTGCAGCTAATCTCCGAAACATACAAACGAGTGTCTCTTTCATGTCTGTTAAAAAGGAAATATAAATGCAAAATGTGTGACAATAACAACATAATTTAGGGACAGGATAGGGTATACAACCAACATAATAAAGCGTAGCCCGAGAGAAACAATAAGTCGCTCTATGTTTGAGCGCACTCCATGTATCGAATATGTGTAAATTAAATCGGAAGTCAGCGTCAGAGGGGATATTTTTAAACGCTTCAATTAAGAAAAAACCATATTTTCAAATAGTTTTTCAATGAATTTAAAAAAAAAACTGCTCTGTTCAACCACGGTTATCCAATCGACTGCCACAATAAAGCAATTAGAGCATGATGATCCGGCCAACACGTGCGACGCGAAACGATGTACAACAAGTACAACAACATCGACGATAATGACAACAGCAATGAAGGAGCAATAAAAATTAATAAAAGAATAGGACCAAAAA
>JAWNKX010000897.1:0-23167 GCA_035041755.1 Cacoxenus indagator | reverse complement strand
TTTGCAAGTGATTAAAACTTACGAAAAAAAGTATTTTATTGGTCTTTTTGTAATGGAATCTTTTAGTTATGTGTTATGTGTTGGTATACCTCAACAGTGCAAAATTGAAGTGCTCTCTTTGCAATGGTGTGTTAATAAGAGTGATTTTTAAAAAACAGTTTTGTAAATAAAACTCATTTTTGTAAGGAGCTACAACATTTTCAGACAGAGCGCAGAGCTGCTGAAACATCCGAAGAACGAGACGCTCGCGAAGGCAGCAACGCACCGGGTCCATGCTAGTATAGACTTAAACTACACTATGGTGATGATAACATATTGGCTGTTAAGGCATAGGCCCAGAAGACTACTATTACCTTTTTAGGAGGAGATCGTGCAACCTTATACCCCTTACATTCTACGCCTTTTTATGGTTCGGGTGAGATTGGTTGCCAGTGAGTTGGGGTGAATCAGCAGTTTTCTTGGGTATCGATTGCTGGAGGAGTTAATTACTTCAGAATCGTCGGCATTTTGAGGTCACTGTGCAGTGTCGTGTTGCGGACGTATCGAGACCAAGATACCGCACTCGCCTTATTTGTGGAATGATGCTTGTGTTGTAAGTCACAACTGGACAAATGCTTTGTCTAAGACTGAACGTGCTGTTGTCAGGTGATCTTACTGGTACCGGTTACCGGTAGCCTGTAATGTGGGTATATTATTTCGGGTCAGTGCTGGAGAAGTAATCCTATTGAGAGTAAACGTGTCGTGTTTACAATAACTCCCTTTCACTCATATACGCTACTTGGACAGTAACACTTCAGATATTTTTTTATTTGGTCTTGCAATGCAAAGTAAATTAAGGCAAGTGAAGTAAGGCATCAACCGTTATTGCAGGTACACTTGCCGGTTTGAACCACATTGGCGTTTTGGAGCTAAAAGGATGGAGAAGACAAACTGCAGTTTTCAGTTGATTAGTTAGAGTCACAATAATATTGTCAATCAATTGTAGCGTTGACTCCTTGAAATTTACCGATCAATAAATAATACATTTTGTAAAAAATGTAATCAACTTGAGTTTAATTCTTAGGCTTAGTAGGCTTTTCTTTTTTTTGAAACCCTATCAATTGCTCAGAAATCTTTTTCCTTATCTACTTAACTTTGCTTCAATGTTCATTTAATTTATTTTAAATCCCTTCAGGCAACATTGGAACGAATAATATTTTGTAACAAGTAAAATAAAAGAAAATTAATACCAATAACAAAATTAAATAATAAAACGTTAAGCAAAAACTTGCATCACTAATCATTAAATAACGTGAGTATGAAATAAATGCTGAAGTGTCGAGGTCGTTACTTTTATACAATTTCTTGGTTGGGTTCCAACGACGCACCTAGCCCCATTCTCAGTGTCGTTATTTTTTGTAACCATTTCCTCTGTAACAACATCTACCTGGTCGCTCCTCATCATAAACAGATGTACGACCAAGTTTTAATTCGTTGAACCATTAACTTACGTATGTTGGGGGCATTGAAGGACACCATCCAACTGCGTTTTTACTTCTCCGCGGTTTCTATATGAATAATGTACCGTTTTCAAAACCTAAGAAAAGACGTTTTAATAGAAAGCCGAGCCAAAACCGAATTAGTTATCACGAAAAAGGCGTCTAACTTAAACTTGGTCGCACTGGCTAGGGCCTTGTTGCATGTGCAGTGCGTTGCGAGCGAGAGGCATAATGTGGCCACCATTATGGTCGCTAGCCATTTGTTGGCGCTAATAAAATTAGTCATTTTTATTTAATCCTGATGATCTTGGTAAAAGTTCACTGAGTAACTCCAAGTGGTTTTTAACACACCTAGTTATTGGCGACCTGGTTTTATATTTTGATGATAGCTTCCAAACCGCCCTTTAGTCCTTGCGGCTAAAAAACTCAGCCAATCGATTTTCGCAGTCCCCCACTGAATGCGCTTTTTGTTGTCACCCAGAAAATTTTATAATGCCAAAAAAATATGATAGTCACTTCCCAACAAGCTGCCTAGGTATCCCACTAGTCGTCATTGCTACGTGTAGTATAGCGTGGTCCTGCTGAAAAACAACAAATTATCTATTTGCCAGTTCTGGTCGCTTCTTGGCAATCGCTAGTTTCAAGCAGTCCAATTGCTGACAATTAATTGTTTTGCCATATGGAAGCAGCTCGTGGTACATGATTCCCTTCCAGTTCCACGAAATGCACTGCAAAACCTTCCTGGCTGTAAGTCCTCGCATACACACAGTTTGAGTTGCTTCACCTCACTTCGGCCACATCCGTTTTCACTTGATGACGTTGTTGGTGACCCACATTCCATCCCCAGTCACCACCCGTGTAAGAAAGGGATCAATTTCATTTCGTTTGGCCAATGTTCGTTCCAATGTGTTTTCGTGTGGCACCCATATATCGGACTTCTTTTTAAATCCAGCTTTATGTAAGTGATCTAATCTGTTTTTTGGCCAATCTTAAGCTCTTGGACTTCAATCATCTCCACGATTTTGTCACAATTTTCGACGACTGATCTACCTGTACGAGGTGTATCTTTCATGTCGAAATTTCCAGATGAATGGTCGCTACCACAATTCCCAAAATATACCGAATTTTTTCCTTGTTGGCGTACATGTTTATGATAGTTTATCTCACATATGATAGTATTTGTAATAACCCCAAGTGTGAACAGTGACCAGTGACCAATACTTGACTAATAATAACATACTAAAAATGACCAACTAAAAAATAATGGATTGTTCAACGAGGTAAGCTATAAACTCCTTCACAAGACTTTTTTCTCAATGACGCACACATTTGTTGGTCATTTTACCAAACATCTAATCACCAATTACAAGCGCTTTTCGTTATAATAAGAAAATACCTTTAATAGACTAAATTTTGTCAAAAAATATGGCAAAAAATTTATGAATATCATTGTTAGTCCGCTGTAGTCATTAAATTTCGCACCTCATAACTTCCTTTTGCTCCAAAATAAATTGTCACTCCAGGGTGCCGGTGCGTCGATAAATGAAAATCGTGGGACGCTTTTTAGTTTGACTGATATAACCAGCTGATATGAACAGACGGGTTGACAGATCAAGGCTGAAAGTCGAAACCCATTCCTGTGTATAATATTTCCACGGAAATCCGCTTTGAGTTTTATAATGTGCCTACTTTACTAATAACTGTTCTTCACTTTATGTACAAGTGGCCAAAAACATGGATTCGTACAAGCAACAACAAAGCCAGGATACAAAGAAAAATCTCTTTAAGGCTTCTCATTCAGAAAATCCCGTAAACATTAAGTCTCTAACCGTGTCAAAAAAAAACGAAGTAATCCGAGCAATTGCGATAGCTAGGCAAGCACCAGAGGTCGGAACGTTACCTGAAACTTCTCTTACGAAATTGCGACCAAAGAACCAGGGAGCCTCAAAGTGTCGTGGTCGCTCGATTTCGCCAATGATACAACAAAATTCTCCAACATCCAAGATGGTTAAACAACGCTCCATGTCTCAGAGTCGTAAGTGTCTTTGTATAAATAGTATGTACTCGTATTCAGACTAAGATCGGATCGACAGACAGAGATATTCTGTCCAAGGATTGCCAACCAACTACAACTCACAACTACTAACACTCATTCAATTTGATTTTCGTTTTCTTTTCGACTCTTCAGCAACTAAACGAAACCGAAAGGATAACACTGACTACACACCCGTCAATTCGCGCCTTCAACGCGTCGCTGATACCAACAAAATCAAAATCTTCGACACTATGTATGCGAAATTAGTAGCTCTTCAATCGGAATTCTTACGAAAGTCTGAGTTGTTGAAGGGTATTTCTACGGGTAAAGACAAATGCACTTATAAATTTGTGGCAATGGTTTTAAACGATGAGTGCGAGCTCTTAGTTAAGGAAGATGACAAGAAACGCCTGTCCACTAAATTACGTGAGTACGCAATCCGTTGTGTGGGTTTAGCCTTTGCCTAAAACGTTCGCTACCTCCTCTTTCGATAACTGCAGCCGCCATATCGTTAAGCGACCTGAAGGAGTCTGTCAAGGAGACAGTAGAAACAGGCTTGAAGATTCTATATGAGCACTGGGAGGACATACCTTTCATGCAAAATGAACATGAATGCCGTTTTCGTGCCGCGGAGGCGCGTTGGAAGTTGGAAGAGTATCAGCACCGACAGCTTCTAGAACATATGCACAAGATTGATTTGCTGTGCAATACGACCACCTCCGGTGTCAATCAAGCCGTTGCTCTGGCCCAAAAAAAACTTCAGGAAACTCGGACCAAACTTAATCAGACTGAGCGGAACTTAATAGACTTGAAGAGGAACAATGCAATAGAAATCAGAAAGCTCGCTAAGATGTTCCAGGCAAACGCCGATTCGGAGATGAGAAAGTATGAATCTACCATAAAACAGGTACGTATTTTTTTTTTTTTTTGGGAATGAAGAAAGAATTTTCGAAAACGGCTGCAAAATTCTTTCTTTTCCATTTTCAGCTCACCAAAAAAGTACAGGACTTGAGGCAGGAACTGGTCGAAGAGAAGAATTTGCGGCAAAGGTACGATGCTGAAAATATCGCTATGAAAACAAATAAGAGCAAGTTGCACGAAAACAATGATGAGCTGAAGGGAAAGTAAGTTTGTTGCTGAGCTCTAGTAGGGTAAATTTATTTAATTTATTGCATTTTGTCGCATTCTGGTTATCCAGTTTGTTGCGCCTTAACGAATGGGAATCAGACTTAGAGAGTGTGCGCGAAAACGCTCAAAAACGTGAAGATGCATCTACCTGTAGTAAACTAAGAGCCGAGCTGGCGAAGGAGCGTGCGACACACAACGACATGGAAGAATTGGAAGGCCGTGTGGAAAAGGGTCCTCAACTTTCACAGGTGCGAATAGATATTTCACTGAATTGCAGTGAATACCAAAGGTTCTGAATACCTTTATGCTCGTTTTTGAGAGAGAAGTTGAAAATAAAGCAATGGGTGTACCCTCTACGACTGTAGTCATAGTTACACACAACGAAGGCTGATTGATTACCTGCTAGAAAAAATAAATAAATAAATAAATTAAATCCAGTTTGTCAGACGTCCATCTCCATCTGATATTTTTGAAGTTGCAGCAACTTTGTGTTCCAAATAAATGTTGACCTTTTTTATTTTGTGGAATAACTGTAAAATTCGTATAGCCATTCTCAGCCAAACTAAGTAAATCAACATTCGACGTTTGCTTTCGATGGAGCAGAGTCCCCTAAGCATGGTTTTTCTTCTTCTCTTCATAGGCGATACCTAAATGAGATGTATTAATACTGATATGGAACTACGAAAACTTCATTTATAATCTATTGACTTTTTCTCTTTTCTGGTTTCTTTTTGTGTTTATAGATACCATTTTATGGTAAACGCCGCCCGAACTAATCAACACCATTGAGTTCTGTTGCCCGCGACAGGAAACTTCAGACAGTAAGTAGGCAGTAACTTTATGGACTTTTCGAGTTTACTGAATTTAATAGATCTATGTTATTTTCACAAAACTCACTTTTACAGTAATATTATTCATCGCATGGTTGTCAATACCGGATTACCGAATGAAGTTGCCGATATCAATGCTTCTCAGCAGAGGCTGACTTGATCAATGAAAACTACTGAAATTGCCAACCCTAAAAAGGATTATTGATTTACTGATCATCTAATTTTGAAACAAATTTCTATTAATTTGTATTAGCATCAATGTCAAGATTGTTCAGGTTTTTTTGTAAATTTTCAATTTCAAGTTCAAGAATTTAAATTTCAAAGTGAAGAAATTACACTCTCTGTGATGTTTATTTTGTTGGAAACTTTTTTAATGTGTTTGTCGGAAGTTCTTCTTCTCACTGGTGCCTAACGATAGTTTTTCGATAAAGTTTGCTTTACCTATACCTATACCTATACCTACACATCCGCGTGAGCCTAAAACAACAGCTTATTTCATTATTACATCAAACTCCTTCTGAAACTAACCGCCCTAACTAACCGTGCACTCTATCAAATGAATAGATATATTTTGAATGATTTTGATAGATTTTGATAGATTTTGATTGGGGGTAAGCAACAAAACATTTTTATGAGACTTTTTTTTTGTGATTTTGCTCATTTAGAAAAGCTCTTTGCTACATCTAATGCCGATTTTTTAACAACTTGACATCAGGTTATGTCAAATAATTTCGCACACTATAAACACTGACGAAAAGAATAAAAACGTGATTTGATGTCTTTTAGCAAACTTTTTTGAAGATGAAGAAAATTTTTCTTGAAATCATTGCGAGATAATAGTGATCCATTTTCAATATCAGCCAATGTTTTTGAGAGAAACTATAGACAACCTAAAATATTATGCCACCTATTGATAGAGCAATTGAAGCCGCGGGATAATGGAATCTCAAAAATTCCATTTGAGTTTCGTTTCCATTTGAGTTTCGTATTTCTACGCACATGGGTCATACCAAAAGTGCGTAGGAAACAACCATTGGGTGCTTTGAGCCAATCGCCAGTCTCCCGCGCAAAAAAATTTCAGAACTGATTTGCACGGTGAAACAAAGTGTGGCGAAGTGAGGTTTCTTCAAGCAAAAAAAATACCACACTCTGCGCTGTGGTATGGTATTTTTTGGACTATTACGAAAAACAGCTTTTTTTTAATAGTGAACCTTTCCATGTGCGCCAGAATAACAAAAATGACAAAAGCTTCTAACTATTCCATTAATATGAATTGTATAGATAGAGTTTACAGAATAGGGCGGTAAATCTACATTTGAATTCGAACATCATTTGTGAAGCCAGTATACTTTCATATCTAAATATCTGGTGAAGAAGAAGTAAGAATAGCAATCAGTAAACAATACGGGGTAAGTACCAAAGACGGGCATTAAAATAAAAATACATAATTATATTATATTACTCATAATACGCGTGGCCAAGGGCTATTCTGTTAAGTCGCATTTTAATGAAATAAACACCATTGATTATAGCTTCCAAACACAGCTGTTGAGTGCCTCCTTATGAGTGATTTTTTTTTTCATAATTACACATTTACGAATTCCAAAAAAAATAAAATAAAAAATAATGACGTGTAAAAATTAAACTTATACTAAATTAAAAATTAAGCAAATTATGCCGAAAAGGCAATGATATAGAAGGCTGATTCCTTCTTAGGCGGAGATCATGCGTGTGTAGCCGGTTGAGGGAGGACGCCAGCGGATTAGGATGCGATAAAAGTCTTTAGTGATAGCGGCAGCTGTGAGAATTAATTACCTCCATAACAGTTGGCACGGCAAGATCCCTATGCAGCATGGTGTTGCGGACGTACCAAGGGGCGCCCGTAAATCTTCTGAGAGCCTTCCTCTGACACGCCTGCACTCTTCTGTTGTTGTAGGCAGCAGTATTGCCCCAAAATTGTATGGCGTAACGCCAAGCAGGTGCCACTACTTGCAGATAGATGAGCCTTTTATTAGTTAAAGATAACTTATTCGATGGGCAGAGGAGCCACTCCAGTTTCTTGAGCTTTTGGTAGCAGCGCGCTGGAACTACCTTAATGTGTGCATGCCTGGTAATACGCTTATCCAGGATCAGACCGAGATACCGGATTTGCTCCATTTGCGGAATGATGCTTGTGTTGTAAGTCACAACCGGACAGACGCCTTGCTTTAATGTGAAGTCTCAGAGTCTATGGCTACATTCCAGCGCCTGGCCCATTAGTGGAATCTATCCAGGTAGCTGGACAATTTCTCCGCAGCTTCGTTCAGAGAGGCAGAGTTGAATATAACTGCCGTATCGTCGGCGAAAGTAGCAATGCTAATCTATAGTTGTAGGCATATCAGACGTATATAAGGAGTAGAGGACCGGAGCTAAGACACTCCCCTGCGGGACACCGGCTCTCATGTGCCTGATGGTGGAAATTTTGTCTCTTACCGCCACAGAAAAGGTTCGTCGTTGAAGAAAGCTTCGCATTAGTACAAAGTTTGCCAGGCAGGAGTACTTTTAATTAATGCAGAAATCCATCGATCCATTTACTATCGAATGCTTGTTTGACATCTAGGAAGACTGCAGAGGAATACTGTTTCGTCTCAAACGCAGTAAGTATGTGATTAACGATTCGATGCAGTTGTTCGGGCGATTTGAGTGATTTGCAAGTGATTAAAACTTACGAAAAAAAGTATTTTATTGGTCTTTTTGTAATGGAATCGTTTAGTTATGTGTTATGTGTTGGTATACCTCAACAGTGCAAAATTGAAGTGCTCTCTTTGCAATGGTGTGTTAATAAGAGTGATTTTTAAAAAACAGTTTTGTAAATAAAACTCATTTTTGTAAGGAGCTACAACATTTTCAGACAGAGCGCAGAGCTGCTGAAACATCCGAAGAACGAGACGCTCGCGAAGGCAGCAACGCACCGGGTCCATGCTAGTATAGACTTAAACTACACTATGGTGATGATAACATATTGGCTGTTAAGGCATAGGCCCAGAAGACTACTATTACCTTTTTAGGAGGAGATCGTGCAACCTTATACCCCTTACATTCTACGCCTTTTTATGGTTCGGGTGAGATTGGTTGCCAGTGAGTTGGGGTGAATCAGCAGTTTTCTTGGGTATCGATTGCTGGAGGAGTTAATTACTTCAGAATCGTCGGCATTTTGAGGTCACTGTGCAGTGTCGTGTTGCGGACGTATCGAGACCAAGATACCGCACTCGCCTTATTTGTGGAATGATGCTTGTGTTGTAAGTCACAACTGGACAAATGCTTTGTCTAAGACTGAACGTGCTGTTGTCAGGTGATCTTACTGGTACCGGTTACCGGTAGCCTGTAATGTGGGTATCTTATTTCGGGTCAGTGCTGGAGAAGTAATCCTATTGAGAGTAAACGTGTCGTGTTTACAATAACTCCCTTTCACTCATATACGCTACTTGGACAGTAACACTTCAGATATTTTTTTATTTGGTCTTGCAATGCAAAGTAAATTAAGGCAAGTGAAGTAAGGCATCAACCGTTATTGCAGGTACACTTGCCGGTTTGAACCACATTGGCGTTTTGGAGCTAAAAGGATGGAGAAGACAAACTGCAGTTTTCAGTTGATTAGTTAGAGTCACAATAATATTGTCAATCAATTGTAGCGTTGACTCCTTGAAATCTACCGATCAATAAATAATACATTTTGTAAGAAATGTAATCAACGAGTTCAATTCTTAGGCTTAGTAGGCTTTTCTTTTTTTTTAAACCCTATCAATTGCTCAGAAATTTTTTTCCTTATCTACTTAACTTTGCTTCAATGTTCATTTAATTTATTTGATATCCCTTCAGGCAACATTGGAACGAATAATATTTTGTAACAAGTAAAAAAAAGAAAATTAAGGCCAATAACAAAAGACAAAATTAAATAATAAAACGTTAAGCAAAAACTAGCATCACTAATCATTAAATAACGTGAGTATGAAATAAATACTGAAGTGTCGAGGTCGTTACTTTTATACAATTTCTTGGTTGGGTTCCAACGACGCACCTAGCCCCATTCTCAGTGTCGTTAATTTTTGTAACCATTTCCTCTGTAACAACATCTACCTGGTCGCTCCTCATCATAAACAGATGTACGACCAAGTTTTAATTCGTTGAACCATTAACTTACGTATGTTGGGGGCATTGAAGGACACCATCCAACTGCGTTTTTACTTCTCCGCGGTTTCTATATGAATAATGTACCGTTTTCAAAACCTAAGAAAAGACGTTTTAATAGAAAGCCGATCCAAAACCAAATTAGTTATCGCGAAAAAGGCGTCTAACTTAAACTTGGTCGCACTGACTAGGGCCTTGTTGCATGTGCAGTGCTTTGCGAGCGAGAGGCATAATGTGGCCACCATTATGGTCGCTAGCCATTTGTTGGCGCTAATAAAATTAGTCATTTTTATTTAATCCTGATGATCCTGGTAAAAGTTCACTGAGTAACGCCAAGTGGTTTTAAACACACCTAGTTATTGGCGACCTGGTTTTATATTTTGATGATAGCTTCCAAACCGCCCTCTCGTAAAAGGTCTGATCCTTGCGGCTAAAAAACTCAGCCAATCGATTTTCGCAGTCCTCCACTGAATGCGCTTTTTGTTGTCACCCAGAAAATTTTATAACGCCAAACAAGCTGGTTAGGTATTCCACTAGTCGTCATTGCCACGTGTAGTCTAGCGTGACCCTGCTGAAAAACAACAAATTATCTATTTGTCAATTCTGGTCGCTTCTTGGCAATCGCTAGTTTCAAGCAGTCCAATTGCTGACAATTAATTGTTTTGCCATATGGAAGCAGCTCGTGGTACATGATTCCCTTCCAGTTCCACGAAATGCACTGCAAAACCTTCCTGGCTGTAAGTCCTCGCATACACACAGTTTGAGTTGCTTCACCTCACTTCGGCCACATCCGTTTTCACTTGATGACGTTGTTGGTGACCCACATTCCATCCCCAGTCACCACCCGTGTAAGAAAGGGATCAATTTCATTTCGTTTGGCCAATGTTCGTTCCAATGTGTTTTCGTGTGGCACCCATATATCGGACTTCTTTTTAAATCCAGCTTTATGTAAGTGATCTAATCTGTTTTTTGGCCAATCTTAAGCTCTTGGACTTCAATCATCTCCACGATTTTGTCACAATTTTCGACGACTGATCTACCTGTACGAGGTGTATCTTTCATGTCGAAATTTCCAGATGAATGGTCGCTACCACAATTCCCAAAATATACCGAATTTTTTCCTTGTTGGCGCACATGTTTATGATAGTTTATCTCACATATGATAGTATTTGTAATAACCCCAAGTGTGAACAGTGACCAGTGACCAATACTTGACTAATTATAACATACTAAAAATGACCAACTAAAAAATAATGGATTGTTCAACGAGGTAAGCTATAAACTCCTTCACAAGACTTTTTTCTCAATGACGCACACATTTGTTGGTCATTTTACCAAACATCTAATCACCAATTACAAGCGCTTTTCGTTATAATAAGAAAATACCTTTAATAGACTAAATTTTGTCCAAAAATATGGCAAAAAATTTATGAATATCATTGTTAGTCCGCTGTAGTCATTAAATTTCGCACCTCATAACTTCCTTTTGCTCCAAAATAAATTGTCACTCCAGGGTGCCGGTGCGTCGATAAATGAAAATCGTGGGACGCTTTTTAGTTTGACTGATATAACCAGCTGATATGAACAGACGGGTTGACAGATCAAGGCTGAAAGTCGAAACCCATTCCTGTGTATAATATTTCCACGGAAATCCGCTTTGAGTTTTATAATGTGCCTACTTTACTAATAACTGTTCTTCACTTTATGTACAAGTGGCCAAAAACATGGATTCGTACAAGCAACAACAAAGCCAGGATACAAAGAAAAATCTCTTTAAGGCTTCTCATTCAGAAAATCCCGTAAACATTAAGTCTCTAACCGTGTCAAAAAAAAACGAAGTAATCCGAGCAATTGCGATAGCTAGGCAAGCACCAGAGGTCGGAACGTTACCTGAAACTTCTCTTACGAAATTGCGACCAAAGAACCAGGGAGCCTCAAAGTGTCGTGGTCGCTCGATTTCGCCAATGATACAACAAAATTCTCCAACATCCAAGATGGTTAAGCAACGCTCCATGTCTCAGAGTCGTAAGTGTCTTTGTATAAATAGTATGTACTCGTATTCAGACTAAGATCGGATCGACAGACAGAGATATTCTGTCCAAGGATTGCCAACCAACTACAACTCACAACTACTAACACTCATTCAATTTGATTTTCGTTTTCTTTTCGACTCTTCAGCAACTAAACGAAACCGAAAGGATAACACTGACTACACACCCGTCAATTCGCGCCTTCAACGCGTCGCTGATACCAACAAAATCAAAATCTTCGACACTATGTATGCGAAATTAGTAGCTCTTCAATCGGAATTCTTACGAAAGTCTGAGTTGTTGAAGGGTATTTCTACGGGTAAAGACAAATGCACTTATAAATTTGTGGCAATGGTTTTAAACGATGAGTGCGAGCTCTTAGTTAAGGAAGATGACAAGAAACGCCTGTCCACTAAATTACGTGAGTACGCAATCCGTTGTGTGGGTTTAGCCTTTGCCTAAAACGTTCGCTACCTCCTCTTTCGATAACTGCAGCCGCCATATCGTTAAGCGACCTGAAGGAGTCTGTCAAGGAGACAGTAGAAACAGGCTTGAAGATTCTATATGAGCACTGGGAGGACATACCTTTCATGCAAAATGAACATGAATGCCGTTTTCGTGCCGCGGAGGCGCGTTGGAAGTTGGAAGAGTATCAGCACCGACAGCTTCTAGAACATATGCACAAGATTGATTTGCTGTGCAATACGACCACCTCCGGTGTCAATCAAGCCGTTGCTCTGGCCCAAAAAAAACTTCAGGAAACTCGGACCAAACTTAATCAGACTGAGCGGAACTTAATAGACTTGAAGAGGAACAATGCAATAGAAATCAGAAAGCTCGCTAAGATGTTCCAGGCAAACGCCGATTCGGAGATGAGAAAGTATGAATCTACCATAAAACAGGTACGTATTTTTTTTTTTTTTTGGGAATGAAGAAAGAATTTTCGAAAACGGCTGCAAAATTCTCTCTTTTCCATTTTCAGCTCACCAAAAAAGTACAGGACTTGAAGCAGGAACTGGTCGAAGAGAAGAATTTGCGGCAAAGGTACGATGCTGAAAATATCGCTATGAAAACAAATAAGAGCAAGTTGCACGAAAACAATGATGAGCTGAAGGGAAAGTAAGTTTGTTGCTGAGCTCTAGTAGGGTAAATTTATTTAATTTATTGCATTTTGTCGCATTCTGGTTATCCAGTTTGTTGCGCCTTAACGAATGGGAATCAGACTTAGAGAGTGTGCGCGAAAACGCTCAAAAACGTGAAGATGCATCTACCTGTAGTAAACTAAGAGCCGAGCTGGCGAAGGAGCGTGCGACACACAACGACATGGAAGAATTGGAAGACCGTGTGGAAAAGGATCCGCAACTTTCACAGGTGCGAATAGATATTTCACTGAATTGCAGTGAATACCAAAGGTTCTGAATACCTTTATGCTCGTTTTTGAGAGAGAAGTTGAAAATAAAGCAATGGGTGTACCCTCTACGACTGTAGTCATAGTTACACACAACGAAGGCTGATTGATTACCTGCTAGAAAAAATAAATAAATAAATAAATTAAATCCAGTTTGTCAGACGTCCATCTCCATCTGATATTTTTGAAGTTGCAGCAACTTTGTGTTCCAAATAAATGTTGACCTTTTTTATTTTGTGGAATAACTGTAAAATTCGTATAGCCATTCTCAGCCAAACTAAGTAAATCAACATTCGACGTTTGCTTTCGATGGAGCAGAGTCCCCTAAGCATGGTTTTTCTTCTTCTCTTCATAGGCGATACCTAAATGAGATGTATTAATACTGATATGGAACTACGAAAACTTCATTTATAATCTATTGACTTTTTCTCTTTTCTGGTTTCTTTTTGTGTTTATAGATACCATTTTATGGTAAACGCCGCCCGAACTAATCAACACCATTGAGTTCTGTTGCCCGCGACAGGAAACTTCAGACAGTAAGTAGGCAGTAACTTTATGGACTTTTCGAGTTTACTGAATTTAATAGATCTATGTTATTTTCACAAAACTCACTTTTACAGTAATATTATTCATCGCATGGTTGTCAATACCGGATTACCGAATGAAGTTGCCGATATCAATGCTTCTCAGCAGAGGCTGACTTGATCAATGAAAACTACTGAAATTGCCAACCCTAAAAAGGTTTATTGATTTACTGATCATCTAATTTTGAAACAAATTTCTATTAATTTGTATTAGCAACAATGTCAAGATTGTTCAGGTTTTTTTGTAAATTTTCAATTTCAAGTTCAAGAATTTAAATTTCAAAGTGAAGAAATTACACTCTCTGTGATGTTTATTTTTTTGGAAACTTTTTTAATGTGTTTGTCGGAAGTTCTTCTTCTCACTGGTGCCTAACGATAGTTTTTCGATAAAGTTTGCTTTACCTATACCTATACCTATACCTACACATCCGCGTGAGCCTAAAACAACAGCTTATTTCATTATTACATCAAACTCCTTCTGAAACTAACCGCCCTAACTAACCGTGCACTCTATGAAATGAATAGATATATTTTGAATGATTTTGATAGATTTTGATAGATTGTGATTGGGGGTAAGCAACAAAACATTTTTATGAGACTTTTTTTTTGTGATTTTGCTCATTTAGAAAAGCTCTTTGCTACATCTAATGCCGATTTTTTAACAACTTGACATCAGGTTATGTCAAATAATTTCGCACACTATAAACACTGACGAAAAGAATAAAAACGTGATTTGATGTCTTTTAGCAAACTTTTTTGAAGATGAAGAAAATTTTTCTTGAAATCATTGCGAGATAATAGTGATCCATTTTCAATATCAGCCAATGTTTTTGAGAGAAACTATAGACAACCTAAAATATTATGCCACCTATTGATAGAGCAATTGAAGCCGCGGGATAATGGAATCTCAAAAATTCCATTTGAGTTTCGTTTCCATTTGAGTTTCGTATTTCTACGCACATGGGTCATACCAAAAGTGCGTAGGAAACAACCATTGGGTGCTTTGAGCCAATCGCCAGTCTCCCGCGCAAAAAAATTTCAGAACTGATTTGCACGGTGAAACAAAGTGTGGCGAAGTGAGGTTTCTTCAAGCAAAAAAAATACCACACTCTGCGCTGTGGTATGGTATTTTTTGGACTATTACGAAAAACAGCTTTTTTTTAATAGTGAACCTTTCCATGTGCGCCAGAATAACAAAAATGACAAAAGCTTCTAACTATTCCATTAATATGAATTGTATAGATAGAGTTTACAGAATAGGGCGGTAAATCTACATTTGAATTCGAACATCATTTGTGAAGCCAGTATACTTTCATATCTAAATATCTGGTGAAGAAGAAGTAAGAATAGCAATCAGAAACCACTTATATTTAGATATATGTTAGTCGAAATAAACTAGGCGTTTATAGAGGAGATGTTATTTATTTCCAGTTTAAGTTTATCACTTGAGACTCTATGAAGCTCATAATGTATACATTTTTCAAAAGTATGTTTCATCTACATATGCAGGTCCAGTAATCCCGGATAGGGATTCTTGCACATGATAGGTGACGCTGTAGTCGAGATCCAGACATGATTTTGTTTTATACACAAAAAGTACTGAACCGATTTTATGTCTATTTAAATCTATTGCTTTTTTATTTATGACATTCTGATTGTGCTGTGTACAATTTTGTTTGAAATGCTGCGAAGAAGGAACACTTTACACGGGCAACTTCACTCTCTGAGGCAGAACAACGTCTCCCTACTGGATCCACTAGTACAATATTAATGTTTTAAACATATCATTGTTCAACTTTTGGGGTTTGTTGATAGACTTCAAGCATAAGGAGACCGAAAATCTAACAGATAAATATGAATTCCGAAGCTCTTCTTTAACAGTAAAACCGATTAAGTTTCGCAGGTTCTCATGTTCCGAAGCTTCCCAACTTGTAATATTTATTTTTTTCTTGACAAAAACGAATAACATTAATAGCAGTAAACTGCATGACATATTTGTATGATTAAAAATAATGACGAGTATATCTATATATATAAAATTGGAAGTGTGTTTGTCCGTTATGGACGCCGAAACCGCTGGATCGATTTTGATGAAATATTCAGAGAACCTCTTGAATAGCCTTTATATGGAAACTGTGAAGTTTGGTGCGAAAAAATTGTCCAATTCACTAAATATTAACCCCGAATCCATTTCAAGATGCTTCTCAAACTGTACAGTTAGAAATAAAACACAAAAACAAAGCAGCATGAATTGAGTCAATGTGTTCAAATAATCGAATAGAAAAAAAAGATCAACGAGAAAATCACAGCAGTAGACAGAGCGCAGAGCTGCTGAAACATCCGAAGAACGAGACGCTCGCGAAGGCAGCAACGCACCGGGTCCATGCTAGTATAGACTTAAACTACACTATGGTGATGATAACATATTGGCTGTTAAGGCATAGGCCCAGAAGACTACTATTACCTTTTTAGGAGGAGATCGTGCAACCTTATACCCCTTACATTCTACGCCTTTTTATGGTTCGGGTGAGATTGGTTGCCAGTGAGTTGGGGTGAATCAGCAGTTTTCTTGGGTATCGATTGCTGGAGGAGTTAATTACTTCAGAATCGTCGGCATTTTGAGGTCACTGTGCAGTGTCGTGTTGCGGACGTATCGAGACCAAGATACCGCACTCGCCTTATTTGTGGAATGATGCTTGTGTTGTAAGTCACAACTGGACAAATGCTTTGTCTAAGACTGAACGTGCTGTTGTCAGGTTTTCTTACTGGTACCGGTTACCGGTAGCCTATAATGTGGGTATATTATTTCGGGTCAGTGCTGGAGAAGAAATCCTATTGAGAGTAAACGCTACTTGGACAGTAACACTTCAGATATTTTATTTGGTCTTGCAATGCAAAGTAAATTAAGGCAAGTGAAGTAAGGCATCACCCGTTATTGCAGGTACACTTGACGGTTTGAACCACATTGGCGTATTGTAGCTAAAAGGATGGAGAAGACAAACTGCAGTTTTCAGTTGATTAGTTAGAGTCACAATAATTTTGTCAATCAATTGTAGCGTTGACTCCTTGAAATCTACCGATCAATAAATAATACATTTTGTAAAAAATGTAATCAACTTGAGTTTAATTCTTAGGCTTAGTAGGCTTTTCTTTTTTTTGAAACCCTATCAATTGTTCAGAAATTTTTTTCCTTATCTACTTAACTTTGCTTCAATGTTCATTTAATTTATTTGATATCCCTTCAGGCAACATTGGAACGAATAATATTTTGTAACAAGTAAAGAAAAAAGAAAATTAAGGCCAATAACAAAAGACAAAATTAAATAATAAAACGTTAAGCAAAAACTAGCATCACTAATCATTAAATAACGTGAGTATGAAATAAATGCTGAAGTGTCGAGGTCGTTACTTTTATACAATTTCTTGGTTGGGTTCCAACGACGCACCTAGCCCCATTCTCAGTGTCGTTATTTTTTGTAACCATTTCCTCTGTAACAACATCTACCTGGTCGCTCCTCATCATAAACAGATGTACGACCAAGTTTTAATTCGTTGAACCATTAACTTACGTATGTTGGGGGCATTGAAGGACAGCATCCAACTGCGTTTTTACTTCTCCGCGGTTTCTATATAAATAATATATCGTTTTCAAAACCTAAGAAAAGACGTTTTAATAGAAAGCCGAGCCAAAACCGAATTAGTTATCACGAAAAAGGCGTCTAACTTAAACTTGGTCGCACTGGCTAGGGCCTTGTT
This sequence comes from Cacoxenus indagator, assembly GCA_035041755.1. Classification (NCBI taxonomy): domain Eukaryota; kingdom Metazoa; phylum Arthropoda; class Insecta; order Diptera; family Drosophilidae; genus Cacoxenus; species Cacoxenus indagator. Next base: position 5,751 of record JAWNKX010000897.1, on the reverse strand, counting down.
GCATGTGCAGTGCGTTGCGAGCGAGAGGCATAATGTGGCCACCATTATGGTCGCTAGCCATTTGTTGGCGCTAATAAAATTAGTCATTTTTATTTAATCCTGATGATCCGGGTAAAAGTTCACTGAGTAACTCCAAGTGGAGAGTGAGTAACACACTAGTTATTGGCGACCTGGTTTTATATTTTGATGATAGCTTCCAAACCGCCCTTTAGTCCTTGCGGCTAAAAAACTCAGCCAATCGATTTTCGCAGTCCCCAACTGAATGCGCTTTTTGTTGTCACCCAGAAAATTTTATAATGCCAATAAAATATGATAGTCACTTCCCAAACAAGCTGCCTAGGTATTCCACTAGTCGTCATTGCCACGTGTAGTCTAGCGTGGTCCTGCTGAAAAACAACAAATTATCTATTTGCCAGTTCTGGTCGCTTCTTGGCAATCGCTAGTTTCAAGCAGTCCAATTGCTGACAATTAATTGTTTTGCCATATGGAAGCAGCTCGTGGTACATGATTCCCTTCCAGTTCCACGAAATGCACTGCAAAACCTTCCTGGCTGTAAGTCCTCGCATACACACAGTTTGAGCTGCTTCACCTCACTTCGACCACATCCGTTTTCGCTTGATGACGTTGTTGGTGACCCACATTCCATCCCCAGTCACCACCCGTGTAAGAAATGGATCAATTTCATTTCGTTTGGCCAATGTTCGTTCCAATGTGTTTTCGTGTGGCACCCATATATCGGACTTCTTTTTAAATCCAGCTTTATGTAAGTGATCTAATCTGTTTTTTGGCCAATCTTAAGCTCTTGGACTTCAATCATCTCCACGATTTTGTCCCAATTTTCGACGACTGATCTACCTGTACGAGGTGCATCTTTCAAGTCGAAATTTCCAGATGAATGGTCGCTACCAAAATTCTCAAAAACATACCGAATTTTTTCCTTGTTGGCGTACATGTTTATGATAGTTTATCTCACATATGATAGTATTTGTAATAACCCCAAGTGTGAACAGTGACCAGTGACCAATACTTGACGAATTATAACATACCAAAAATGACCAACTAAAAAATAATGGATTTTTCAAGGAGGTAAGCTATAAACTCCTTCACAAGACTTTTTTCTCAATGACGCACACATTTGTTGGTCATTTTACCAAACATCTAATCACCAATTACAAGCGCTTTTCGTTATAATAAGAAAATACCTTTAATAGACTCAATTTTGTCCAAAAATATGGCAAAACATTTATGAATATCATTGTTAGTCCGCTGTAGTCATTAAATTTCGCACCTCATAACTTCCTTTTGCTCCAAAATAAATTGCCACTCCAGGGTGCCGGTGCGTCGATAAATGAAAATCGTGCGACGCTTTTTAGTTTGACTGATATAACCAGCTGATATGAACAGACGGGTTGACAGATCAAGGCTGAAAGTCGAAACCCATTCCTGTGTATAATATTTCCACGGAAATCAGCTTTGAGTTTTATAATGTGCCTACTCTACTAATAACTGTTCTTCACTTTATGTACAAGTGGCCAAAAACATGGATTCGTACAAGCAACAACAAAGCCAGGATACAAAGAAAAATCTCTTTAAGGCTTCTCATTCAGAAAATCCCGCAAACATTAAGTCTCTAACCGTGTCAAAAAAAAACGAAGTAATCCGAGCAATTGCGATAGCTAGGCAAGCACCAGAGGTCGGAACGTTACCTGAAACTTCTCTTACGAAATTGCGACCAAAGAACCAGGGAGCCTCAAAGTGTCGTGGTCGCTCGATTTCGCCAATGATACAACAAAATTCTCCAACATCCAAGATGGTTAAGCAACGCTCCATGTCTCAGAGTCGTAAGTGTCTTTGTATAAATAGTATGTACTTGTATTCAGACTAAGATCGGATCGACAGAGAGAGATTTTCTGTCCAAGGATTGCCAACCAACTACAACTCACAACTACTAACACTCATTCAATTTGATTTTCTTTTTCTCTTCGACTCTTCAGCAACTAAACGAAACCGAAAGGATAACACTGACTACACACCCGTCAATTCGCGCCTTCAACGCGTCGCTGATACCAACAAAATCAAAATCTTCGACACTATGTATGCGAAATTAGTAGCTCTTCAATCGGAATTCTTACGAAAGTCTGAGTTGTTGAAGGGTATTTCTACGGGTAAAGACAAATGCACTTATAAATTTGTGGCAATGGTTTTAAACGATGAGTGCGAGCTCTTAGTTAAGGAAGATGACAAGAAACGCCTGTCCACTAAATTACGTGAGTACGCAATCCGTTGTGTGGGTTTAGCCTTTGCCTAAAACGTTCGCTACCTCCTCTTTCGATAACTGCAGCCGCCATATCGTTAAGCGACCTGAAGGAGTCTGTCAAGGAGACAGTAGAAACAGGCTTGAAGATTCTATATGAGCACTGGGAGGACATACCTTTCATGCAAAATGAACATGAATGCCGTTTTCGTGCCGCGGAGGCGCGTTGGAAGTTGGAAGAGTATCAGCACCGACAGCTTCTAGAACATATGCACAAGATTGATTTGCTGTGCAATACGACCACCTCCGGTGTCAATCAAGCCGTTGCTCTGGCCCAAAAAAAACTTCAGGAAACTCGGACCAAACTTAATCAGACTGAGCGGAACTTAATAGACTTGAAGAGGAACAATGCAATAGAAATCAGAAAGCTCGCTAAGATGTTCCAGGCAAACGCCGATTCGGAGATGAGAAAGTATGAATCTACCATAAAACAGGTACGTATTTTTTTTTTTTTTTTGGGAATGAAGAAAGAATTTTCGAAAACGGCTGCAAAATTCTCTCTTTTCCATTTTCAGCTCACCAAAAAAGTACAGGACTTGAAGCAGGAACTGGTCGAAGAGAAGAATTTGCGGCAAAGGTACGATGCTGAAAATATCGCTATGAAAACAAATAAGAGCAAGTTGCACGAAAACAATGATGAGCTGAATGGAAAGTAAGTTTGTTGCTGAGCCCTAGTAGGGTAAATTTATTCAATTTATTGCATTTTGTCGCATTCTGGTTATCCAGTTTGTTGCGCCTTAACGAATGGGAATCAGACTTAGAGAGTGTGCGCGAAAACGCTCAAAAACGTGAAGATGCATCTACCTGTAGTAAACTAAGAGCCGAGCTGGCGAAGGAGCGTGCGATACACAACGACATGGAAGAATTGGAAGACCGTGTGGAAAAGGGTCCGCAACTTTCACAGGTGCGAATAGATATTTCACTGAATTGCAGTGAATACCAAAGGTTCTGAATACCTTTATGCTCGTTTTTGAGAGAGAAGTTGAAAATAAAGCAATGGGTGTACCCTCTACGACTGTAGTCATAGTTACACACAACGAAGGCTGATTGATTATCTGCTAGAAAAAATAAATAAATAAATAAATTAAATCCAGTTTGTCAGACGTCCATCTCCATCTGATATCTTTGAAGTTGCAGCAACTTTGTGTTCCAAATAAATGTTGACCTTTTTTATTTTGTGGAATAACTGTAAAATTCGTATAGCCATTCTCAGCCAAACTAAGTAAATCAACATTCGACGTTTGCTTTCGATGGAGCAGAGTCCCCTAAGCATGGTTTTTCTTCTTCTCTTCATAGGCGATACCTAAATGAGATGTATTAATACTGATATGGAACTACGAAAACTTCATTTATAATCTATTGACTTTTTCTCTTTTCTGGTTTCTTTTTGTGTTTATAGATACCATTTTATGGTAAACGCCGCCCGAACTAATCAACACCATGAGTTCTGTTGACCGCGACAGGAAACTTCAGACAGTAAGTAGGCAGTAACTTTATGGACTTTTCGAGTTCACTGAATTTAATAGATCTATGTTATTTTCACAAAACTCACTTTTACAGTAATATTATTCATCGCATGGTTGTCAATACCGGATTACCGAATGAAGTTGCCGATATCAATGCTTCTCAGCAGAGGCTGACTTGATCAATGAAAACTACTGAAATTGCCAACCCTAAAAAGGATTATTGATTTACTGATCATCTAATTTTTTCTATTAATTTGTATTAGCAACAATGTCAAGATTGTTCAGGTTTTTTTGTAAATTTTCAAGTTTGGAATTAAAATTTCAAAGTGAAGAAATTGCACTCCATGTGGTGTTTATTTCGTTGGAAACTTTTTTAATGTGCTGGTCGGAAGTTCTTCTTCTCACTGGTGCCTAACGATAGTTTTTCGATAAAGTTCGCTTTATGAAGACCAATACCTATACATCCACGTGAACCTAAAACAACAGCTTATTTCATTAATACATCAAGCTCCTGCTGAAACTAAATCTACATTGGAATTAAAGTGTTTAATAAAAATATTTTGTGAGCTACAAAATTTATTTAAAACTAGAGGGTACCCGCATTGCTGCCACGACATGCATTACGTGGTATGTTGTATCCCGGCGCCGCGTGTCTTCGTTCTAATCGTCTTCCTTTTCTTCTCTCTTTGAGTTAAACTTATTTTATTTTTTGACAGACCTTCAATTTCAAATTTTGATTTCATACAAAAAAATTGCATAGAATTTCCCAACGAATTTCAATAAAACTTACAGAAAAGCCTTCGTCAATCTTGGTAGAATGTATATTCCAAATTTGAGACCTATCGGTTAACTCAGTCAAGCGTGATACTCAAGCATAGGAACAAACAAAGGTTATACAAACATTCTACAAAGATACACCTTTGTTTTATATATAGAAGAAAGTGTGTTTATTTGGAACTTTCAGTTCCTTAATATATTTAATCTATATACTCTTCTAAACCACTTATATTTAGATATATGTTAGTCGAAATAAACTAGGCGTTTATAGAGGAGATGTTATTTATTTCCAGTTTAAGTTTATCACTTGAGACTCTATGAAGCTCATAATGTATACATTTTTCAAAAGTATGTTTCATCTACATATGCAGGTCCAGTAATCCCGGATAGGGATTCTTGCACATGATAGGTGACGCTGTAGTCGAGATCCAGACATGATTTTGTTTTATACACAAAAAGTACTGAACCGATTTTATGTCTATTTAAATCTATTGCTTTTTTATTTATGACATTCTGATTGTGCTGTGTACAATTTTGTTTGAAATGCTGCGAAGAAGGAACACTTTACACGGGCAACTTCACTCTCTGAGGCAGAACAACGTCTCCCTACTGGATCCACTAGTACAATATTAATGTTTTAAACATATCATTGTTCAACTTTTGGGGTTTGTTGATAGACTTCAAGCATAAGGAGACCGAAAATCTAACAGATAAATATGAATTCCGAAGCTCTTCTTTAACAGTAAAACCGATTAAGTTTCGCAGGTTCTCATGTTCCGAAGCTTCCCAACTTGTAATATTTATTTTTTTCTTGACAAAAACGAATAACATTAATAGCAGTAAACTGCATGACATATTTGTATGATTAAAAATAATGACGAGTATATCTATATATATAAAATTGGAAGTGTGTTTGTCCGTTATGGACGCCGAAACCGCTGGATCGATTTTGATGAAATATTCAGAGAACCTCTTGAATAGCCTTTATATGGAAACTGTGAAGTTTGGTGCGAAAAAATTGTCCAATTCACTAAATATTAACCCCGAATCCATTTCAAGATGCTTCTCAAACTGTACAGTTAGAAATAAAACACAAAAACAAAGCAGCATGAATTGAGTCGAACATTTAAGAAAAATGGCACTAAAAAGTCAAAAACTGGAAAATCAACGAGAAAATCACAGCAGTAGACAGAG
>JAWNKX010000895.1:0-10006 GCA_035041755.1 Cacoxenus indagator | reverse complement strand
CCAAGAATAGAAACTCAAATGAAATTTTTGAGTTTCCATTATCCCGCGGCTTCAATGGCTCTATCAATAGGTGGCACAATATTTTTGGGAGTCGATAGGTTCTCTCAAAAAGATTGGCCGATATTGAAAACGGATCACTATTATCACGCAATGATTTTAAGACACGTAAACATTTTCATCATCTTCCAAGAACTATGCTAAAAGGCAGAAACTCACGTTTTTATCAATTTCAGCAGTATGTTAATAGTGTGCGAAATATTTTGACATGACCTGATCAGGAAGTCTTATAAAATCACCTTTTTTAAATGAGCAAAATCACCTAAAAAATTCCATAAAACTGTTTTGTCGCTTACTGCCAATCAAAATCTATCAAAATCTTTCAAAATATATCTATTCATTTGATAGAGAGCACAGAATAGGGCGGTAAAATTGAAATCGCATACAACAAAAAAAAAGAGGTGCTGAATTCGTGTAATTTGCTTTTGCGCTGATGGAAACCTAGGTTGCGCAATTCTGTGTGTACAAAAAAACGAGAGCGAAAAACTTTACCGCTGCGTGACTTGAGGTATCCAGTAAGGTAGGCGAACATTTTTCTCTCCACTTTGTACTTCGTCGCAGAACAAATGTATAAAAACGAAGTAGTGGTGGTGCTAACTCATCATCAAATTGACTCCCCCCGACGCAGTTTTTCATCAATTAACTAAAATCGCAGCAGACAATAATTTGAACATTGGAGTCGGCGACACGAGGAGCGAGCAATTGCTTGAAGACATTAAAACCATTGCGGAGGAAGCAGCAGGGGTTCGTGAGGGTGGATACTCTCAGCAGCCAAAGCTATGTAGTGACCTACGTGACCTTTATATCGCTAATTTGAAAAGAGACAAAAGGGAATTAGAAGCCGAGATCAGAATAGCGGAAAAAAAAGCATTACTAGCGAAATTAATGTGGCTAGGCCTGCAAGTACTTGTTTAAAATTAAAACTCCCTGCTTCAACTGTTTGGCATATGGCCACTATGCTTCGTCGTGCACTAAGCCAAAACGTGTCAAGGGGTCCTGTTTCCGTTGTGGATGACTTCAGCAGATGATAAAAGATTGTCAGGAGCAACCTTCGACCTCGGTAAAATTTACGGGCTCGGTGAACAGCGACCATGCAGTGAAGGAAGAACAGAGGAACGGTGACTGGCGGATCGATTTACCGATAATAAATAAGGTAGGAGTATATTTTTACACTGATAAAACGCATGAGTCTAATCCGAAGTATATGACTGCTTTATTTGATACTGGCAGCGTGATTAATATTTTGCGACTATCGGCAGTGCCCTACAAGAACCTCAGTAACGAACTATTTCCGACGGCATTTTATGGTGTCAGTGGTTCTAAACTTTACGCGTATGCTAAAATTTATCTTGTTGCAACATTTCATAATATTGAGAAAACTGTTTTATTTTATATTGTTCCCAACAATTATTTGTCAACTGAAATGTTGCTAGGCCGTAATTTTCTATCCACCTATGGTTTAGGATTAGCTTTTGTTAAGGAAATTGGAAATGAATTAAATAAAGTTTCGTTAACTAATTGCAATATTCAACAAAACAGGTGTGTTTGTAATTTGTGCAACACGCGACAAGGGACAGATATTGTGAAGACTATAGTGGATTCAGACAAAAGAAAGAAAAAAAGGAAAGCGATACTGACCCTTCAGAAATATTGAATAGTGAAATATCTAAACTTAATTGCAATGAGAGTGAAACCTTAAGTCGTCTTATAGGGACAAGTAACGACCAATTAAATTGTGATCCTTCCGAAATTGATTTAGAAATACCACACATTTTTAAAATAGAAACTTTTGAAATGGACCCAAAACTAACTGATCATTATCGCAAAAATTTACTAGAGTTAATAGAATCAAATTACTTGGAACATGAAAAATACCAGCTATTGACCACAATTATGAAATGAAGATAAAACTTAAGTCTGAAGAGCTTATATTTTCAACGCCAAAAAACGTTCATATAATATATAAATATATAAAATGATAAGAGAGAAGTAGATAGTATAGTGGAAGACTTATTGTCAATAGGTCATATACGACGTAGTGATAGTTTTAGTAATAGTTTTAGTAAAAAAGAAAGCAGGTGAAAAACGAATTTGTATATATTATAGGCAATTGAATAAAATAAAAATTAGGGATGGTACCCTATACCAATTATTAATGACTGCTTAGAGAGAATGGAAGGCAAATCCTATTTTTCATTACTGGACCTAAAAAGCGGATTTCACCAAATTAACGTTGCAGAAAACTCAACGCAATATACATCTTTCGTTACGCCTAGCGGTCAGTACGAATACGTTAGAATGCCATTTGGATTGCGAAATGCACCAGCAGTGTTCTAGCGTTTCATAAATTTTGTTTTAAAGCCAATAATACGCGAGGGTAACGTTGTAGTGTACATTGATGATATCGCCATAGGAAGTAAAACAATTGAAGTACACATTAAGCTGCTAAGTAAAGTGTTAAGACTTTAGCGGAATATCGATTAGAAATTAAATTGAGCAAATGCCATTTTTGTTACAAGAGTATCGAGTTCCTTAGGTATACAGTTGGTAAATGCGGAATAAGTTCAAATAATGAACATATTGTAAACATAAAACACCTTCCGTTTCCGAAAAATTACACTGAAATTCAAGAATGCCTAGGATTATTCTCGTATTTTAGATGTTTTAACCCTGCTTACTCAAAAGTAGTCAAACCATTGCAAGTATTATCAAAACCGGGAGCAAAATTTGAGGTAGATAATAAGTGCCGAAAGATTTTTGAATGTCTTTGTAATAGATTAGTTTCAGCCCCAACTTTAGCTTTATATATATATATACAGAATTACATTGCAATGCCAGTGCGGAGGGTTTTGGTGGTATATTTTTACAGAAACAGGGCGATAATAAGTTTCGCCATATCTGTTACTTCTCGCAGATGACAACAGCAATCGAAAAGAGATACCACAATTTCGAGTTGGAAACCCTGGCAATTATCTACTCCCTAAATACATTTAGGATTTATTTGGGAGGCATACCGTTTAAGATTATAACTGATTGTAACTCTCTAACTTTGACGCTAAATCGTTAAAGTGTCAATGCTAGAATTGCCAGCTGGGATTTGGAACTCGAAAACTATTACTATGTTATAGAACATCGTAGTGGTTAAGACATGGCACACGTTGATGCTCTAAGCAGATATCCCATATTGAGCTAGGAATTACAATATGAACCAGTGCTTTACAAGTACTTCAGGAAAATGAAAACAGGGACCAGATACTTTCAGTGATCGACAGTGACGACATAAATTTTCAACTTCAGATTACGCAAAACAGAGATAAGAATATAATACAATTAAAAGATAAATTAAAAATGGAGCCTGTTAAGAACTTTGTGTTAGATGATGGTGTTGTGCATCGAAAGGGCGAAAACGATTCGCAACTTTTGTATGTACCTGCAGAAATGGAGACTAATTTGATTAGAACAGTGCACGAAAGACTATGTCACTTTGAAAAATGTGTGAATGAGATGAAAAAGCATTATTGGTTTCCGAATATGATTCACAAAGTAGAAAATTTCATACAAAATTGTTTAAGGTGTATCATATTTAACGTTCCTCCTCATGCAAACCATCAGACTTTACATAGCCAACCAAAAAAACCAATTCCATTTCATACCATACATATTGGACCGCTCATGTCTGTTATATCCAAGAAGAAATATATTTTGGTTGTCGTTGATGGATTCACAAAATATGTTAAACTATTTTCGGCCAATAGAACTAGCACAAAAGAGGTGTGTCTTTGCCTCATAAAGTATTTCGAAAGTTATAGTCAGCCGCGCAGAATACTTAGTGATAGGGGTACTTGTTTCACCTCATTTCAATTTAGCGAATTTTTATTGGAAAACAATATAGAATATATAAAAATAGCAACTGCGTCACCGCAAGCAAATTGACAAGTTGAGCGAGGAAATAGAACATTGATGTCAGTGTTAGCAAAAATTACAGAACCAGTGCAACACTGGTAAGAGTTGAATATGCCATAAATAATTCGGAACCCTCTGCATGAAAGGGGTTGTGATACTGATACATTAACTGAGTATTTAGATGAAAGGAACAAAGTAGATTTGAATCGTGATTTAAAGTCCATTCGCGGGAGGGCCTGAAATAAAATAGAACCGTGCCAAAAGAAAAACGCAGAGTATTTTAGGAGAAAATTTAAAAATCATTCTAATTTCGATGAAGGCGATTTCGTAGTAATGCGAAACGTTGACACCACAATCGGAACGAATAAAAAATTCATATAAAGGACCGTATTGTATAAAGAAAGTGTTACCTAACGATCGATATGGTGTCACAGGTACAGAAAACTGACAGGTCACTCAACTTCCATATGAAGACATTGTGGAGGCATGTCGATTGCGAAAGTGGGCAGATTGGTGTGGTCAGTGTAAAAATTGATCTGATTAATTATAATATCTTTCATGGAATATAATCTTTCTTACCTAAATGTAGTTATTGAATACTATGTTACATACTAAGTTACTTCAAGACATGTAATTCTAAAATGTAGCCTTTTATTACTTCGCTACCTGATATAATGCATGTCACTTTAAAATAATAATTTCCGGGCTATCTTGGCATATCGAGGACTATCGAATTGTCAGGATGGCCGACCTGTTACATTGTGAATACGCCAGGAAACCCATTGGTGTTAAGTAATATATCGATAACAGTAAGGTAGAGGATAAGGCAAGCGTATGGCATACGAATAATGGCATCTAAGGGCGACGGACATATGTACAGGGATCGATTAAATAAACTGGAGAAGTATAAACAGAGCCTACCCAACCTATTATATTATATTATATTATATTATATTATATTATATTATATTATATTATTTTATATTATATTATGTTATATTATATTATATTATATTATATTATAATATAATATTATTATTATTATTCGAATCCCGAGAGGGCCAAATTACATCTTAAGGTTTTTCTCCACTGCGCCACCTCTCGCGAACGTCTGACAAACATCCGAGAGTAAAACTGTCATGAATGAGCTTCTCAATTAGCCGTTTGGACTCGGCGTAAAATTGTAGATCCCTTCCATTCGTCCCAAAAATTGAAAACCCACACAAAGCGAATGGTTGCGAGAAGCTAGGCCTTGGGTCCCATAGACCTGTCGCGCCAAAATATATATATATATATATTATATTATATTATATTATATTATATTATATTATATTATATTATATTATATTATATTATATTATATTATATTATATTATATTATATTATATTATATTATATTATATTATATTATATTATATTATATTATATTATATTATATTATATTATATCACAGAAAACTCTAGAGTTTTCGGGTTCGGGAGTTTTGTAAAACTCTCGGCAAAACTATAGGTGTCACAGAACTTCGAGAGTTTTTTTTGTCCGACACATTTTTATCCAATACCCAAACCGCTTCAACTGAATGTTTTGCTTGGCTTAATAGGTCTGTCAGCACATACAAACATTCCTCTAAAATTTATTATTCATATTATTATTAATATTTTTGGAAAAAAAACGTTAAAAATGTATTTGCCATTAAAGAACAATTAAGAAATGAGATTATTACAATTATAATTTTAAAATTGTAAAAGAAAATATTTTGAAATGTTCCTCGCGCCAAATTTAACAACATATGCGAAAACTCCTATGTGAATTAATTCAATGGTATTCAGTGACAGTCACTTTTCAGTGTTTATTTGTTTGCATAAACAATGCATTTTTTCGAAAATATTGTCTTGTTGCCCTGTTCAATATTTTTCTCTGCAAAAACTCATTTATCTATAAATATTTTTAAGAACACAGAAATTAATAAATTTCTTCCCCTTTTTTAATTCGCATTCACATTCCAATTTTTCCTTTTGGCAACATGCCAACTTGAAACAAGTTTGGAATTAACTTTTACTTTAAACGTACAGAAAATATGCAATTATTTAACATTTTAAACATAACACCGGCTTTATTAATTTTTTTACTTCAATATACAACACAATTTATTGATCTATTCGATAAAACCAAATCTTCGAAAAATTTTGCATTCAATTTAAATCGAGTTTGCATCCCTATGCTCGATTGGGTTTGCTTACTAAAGACGGTTTACTAGACGGTTTGTAAAATGGTAAATAAATTAAATAACAAATTATTTGGTCAAAAAAATTGATACAGATTACTTTGAAAAATAATAATCTATCCATTCGTGTCATTGGTTTTATTTAAAAAGCTGATCTTATGAGTAAAAATAACCAATTAAACCAACAAAACTGTGGACGTTTTAAATCCCAGGGAAAGATTTTTCTGTGATACCTCTCATTATATTATATAAATTGTATTATATTATTATTTTTGCCTCTAAAAATCTTGTAGCAGCCAGATCAAATTTGGCTCTGAAATGTGCCAATAATGAACCGCGCTGCTTCACCTTTGTTCTTAAAGTAACTTTATTAATTATTTAAAACTAAACTTAAGAGAGAGTGAGAAAGAGGCTCAAATGAGAGAGGGTTTACTCAATTGCAATTACACCATGCTCATTTAGGGTTGATCATAAATTCAAAAATACTTGAATAACATATAGTACAAAACGGCGGCAACATGCTCCCCACCTTGGAAGCTCCTTCCAAAGCAAAACTTCCTTTACGATTGTTCTTCGGTGGGTAGTGGTCATAGCTTGTGCACGTCGCGCCCTACGGTCGGTAGGGGTATGGACCATTACAACTCATACTATTAAATCGGCTTCTGTATGAGTTTTAGTCACTCTTCCAAGACGCCATCGACCGGGCGGAGTGTTGTCCTTAGCAGTTAGTACAACCTTCCCTTCTTGAGTCGTTGCCTGGGGTGTTAACGATGTGGCCCGTCTCTGCAGCAACGTCAAATATTCCTTTGACCATCTACGCCAAAAGGATTTTTTACGACGAGTAGACGCTTCCATTGATTCCTTATGGACAGTTTGGCATCTTTTTCCTTGAAGGGCTCAAGCAACGAGTTTAGGGGGCGGCCCACTAAGAAGTGACCTGGAGTCTGCGCTTCGTAATCACTCGCATCCGGCGATAAAGGGCACAGTAATCTCGTATTCATGACGGCCTCCACTTGAGCCACCGCTGTCCTCTTGGTTTAGCGCTGTTCCATTTAGGCAATGAATTAACAGCCTCTTTGGCACCTTAACTGCTCCTTCCGGTAACAATTGCTCCGCTGCCGCCTTCAATTCTTGACTGGCGCCAACGAAATTTGTGGCGTTATCACAGAATATGTCTGTAGACAATCCTCTCCTCGCAAAAAAGCGCTTCACCACCGCAATGAATGCTGCTGTGCTAAGGTCCGAAACTAGCTCCAAATGGCAGGCCTTCGTGGAAAAGCATTCGGACACGCAAAGATATACCTTTACCGGACGATGGCCACACTGGTTAAAGTGCATCATGATAGGACCAGCGAAGTCCACTTCGGCACGGCTGAAGTATGCACATCAGGACACACTCGCGCCGCTGGCAAATCTCCCATTAATTATTTAGCTAGAAGCGGTTTTTGCCAGAAGCAAGCCCCACAATTCCTCACTGTTCTGCGAGCCAAGCCCATGCAATTGGTAATCCAAAACTTCTGTTGCACGAAATGCACATAATGCTTGTACACCTGCATGTAAATTATTTCAATGCGTGTATTCTTTAATGGACTTAACGACACCATGATTATTTGGTAACAGAATTGGATGTTTGGTAGCAAATTTAATATTTGCTTGTGATAATATTCCACCAATTCGCACAATAGGGACATAGTCGCCGTTTGAAATAAATGGGCAAAGACCTTGCACCTTTGAAGATTTGATTATTCGACCTTCATTTAATTCTCGTATTTCTTGTGAAAATTGCAAACTTTGAATATTGTTAACAATGTAAGGTAAGCCGCCTCACACTTCAGCAACCGATAATGCCTTAAAATGCCTTACCACCGGCGGATTTACCCGCCTCGATCAAACAGCGCCAACGAAATATATAAGCAAAGATTCTATTCGACTTGAGAAACGAGTTGACAAACATGCCGTTTTCAACTATATCCTCACCACACCTAACCGCGGACCCGATCAATGTAAACCTTGTTGGCGCTGCTCCGGCAACTTTTCTCCTGTCGACTGCTACCTGCCGTTGGGCCATTCATTCACCAACTTACTTAAGAATTCAGTGCCTTTCCACCATAAGCTGCAATCATTCAACCTAGAAGCGCACACCCTACGTGACAACAGGTCAGCTGGGTTCAGCTTAGACTCAATCTTGAACCATTCTGTTACTTGCGACAACTCATGCTCATCCTCATTCTTTGAGGGCTGCGATACCAAAAGCGACACATTCTGACGGTACTTAAATTCGCCCACTACTATCCAGACTAACAATAACTTTTGCAATAGCGTACGATTTTTACCAAGCGTTATTTGTCCTGCAGCTATGAGCTTAAAAAATAAGTCAACTCCTATGAGTATATCTATCTTTTCTTTACTGTAGAGTTTGGGATCAGCTGACGAACTCCTGTCGGTATTTGTAGGTGTCTATCTTTCCATGTTACAATTAGTTCGTATTGAGTTATTTCAGGTAGTATACAGAATTTTGATACTCCCGAAAATCTGGTTAAACCAGACTTGAATTTGGCTTCCACTTGCCCTACAATTTCCGACTTTGCATTTCCAATCCCACAAATGATAAAATCTAATTTCTTAATCTTCAACTTTAATTGATAGGCTAACCTATCAATCATGAAATTTAGTTGCCTTCCCGAATCCAGCACGCATCTACACTCGCGAAAATTCCCTAGATGGTCGTATATCTGATCCACTGCGAGCGCTAGAAAACTTTGGCACTGCTTAGTTAGTAGTGCGCTACGATGAATCATCCCTTGACTTTCCTTTGGCGACTCTACCATAACATTCTTTTCTACTCCGGTCGCCAAAGACTATTTGTCATTCTTAAGATCTCTATGCAATAAGATGTGATGGTGTTTGCTGCAGACACTGCAATGGGAAACTGAGCCATCTCGCAAGCTGTGACGTTTGCTAGGATTTATCTTGCGTTTCAATGCCCAGTTTGGCACGAACCAAATGAAAAATAATCGCTTCCAATACCTCTTCGTCACTACCCAACAATTTCAATGCAGCTAGTTGGAATTCACATGATCCACCAAGGAGCGCAGCGAATCTGACTCCGCCTGGTTAACTCGCTTAAATTCGAACAGCTCACAAACATGAGATTGGAAAGACATTCAATGGTACGAATTGCACCATCGCTTAAACAAGGTCTTGAATGTATGAACTTGTATAAATTATCCAGTTCGGAATAGCTATCGATAAGCGCCTCAAATGTGTTAAACCAAGTTGTCCACTCAGTAAATTTGTCCGAAAACTTGGGCAGTTATATTTTGGGCCACCTTGTGGCCTTAACATTTTGAGACGAATTTAACACAGAGGTCTGCACCGCTTGCTCTAACACTTTCTAATGACGCCTCATATTGGACAGACCGCAATTACATGAACTCGACCTTTTTATTCTATTATAAATTTTCCAACGTGCTACGTTTGCAAATAAATAGTACATAACACTGTTAAAGATCACCCAACAACAATTAGTCTGTACCAAACCGAATTTGCGGAGACCTGCATGGCGGTTGATCGCGAAACTTCTGACTGTTCAAAACATGGATTGGACCAGTAGCGTAATAATCAAGTTCTTAATGTAGTGCTTGCTTTACCTCCTCGTGGTGGTCCCCGGGCATCCGTGTATAAATCCTTATACATGTAGGCCAAAATTGCAAGTGCGAGATTGTCTAGGGTCTTATACCTAGCCTAGGTAACATGGGCCAGCAACCCGCGTTACCAAAACCAACCGCTACGGAAGCCGACATAATGCCTTGGATAAGGACA
>JAWNKX010000893.1:0-19160 GCA_035041755.1 Cacoxenus indagator | reverse complement strand
TATTAATATTTTTTTTCTCTTTTTCTTCTATACCCTATTCTTTTATTCCTTTTTTATTACATTTAATTTAATTCTATTCTTTTTCCTTGTATTCGTTTTTCTGTTTATTTCAGTTTTGCTTAATTTTAACTTATAATTTTATAACTTATAACTTCCTTACTAAACTCTGTAATCATAATGTAAAATCATTACATTACAAATTAATTGAAACATGTAAATTTTAATGGAATAAAGCATTGATTCATTCATATAAAATAAATAGGTATAAAGTAAATAAATATAAAAAAAACAAAGAAATTATTTTAGCAGCTTACAAAGCAGAAGCTACATTTTAGCTGCTATAGTGAATACTTCAAGAAGTCAGTGAGTTGTGCTACACAGACGTGTTTTTAGTTTCCTCCGAGTTATCGTGATTATTTCTATTTTTATTACGCTAACAATTTTCCTTGGTATTGATTTGGTGACTCACTCCAGTATTTGTGAAGTGTTGGTTTGTGGTGTACAAAATTTTACATTATTTTATCATATTTGCATTTGGCTTCAAGAGATATGTGCATTTTCATATTATCTGTGCTATGTTTGTTGCTTAAATTATTTGTAATCTTGCTCTGCTCTCACTTTAGAATTGTTTAAGTTAAGTTTATTTTTCTTTTTGCATTTGATTTCCTTTATAATTTGTTTTTCCTTCAGCAAAACTGATTAGCTGTTACTCATCTTTGCTTTTCTCGCTTTTGAAGTACAAATTCTTCACTCTAAACGTCCGAGCCTTACTTGCTCTCTATGATCTCTGCAGTCTTTTCCCTTTTTGAAAATTTTACAAAAATCTAATTATCAACTCATGTTTTTCTTCGCTATTTAATTTCTCTCAAGCTGAGAGCGTCAACATTTCGAGCTTAAGTTGTTGTGTTCTTTGCATTATGTGTTGATACACTCTAGTCCATAAATTTAAAATTATTGTTTTTCAAGTTTATTTATTTATTTGTTTTCAGTTACTTTTGATCGATTTATTTTCACTTTATTTATCTATATTATTTTTTATTTTTGCTTACCTAATTATTATTTATTTCATATACTTATACTTTTAAGCTTTCATAAATTTATTCACAAATATTGTTTTAAAATTTAGTTCCATTCTCATTTGTTTATTTCATATTTATTTTCATACAGCCAACTATAAGGGATGCGAAGTATACAAACACCTAAAAATTTAAAGATTTCCGCCACTAAGAGAGAAGGACGCTAAAAAAGATGACCATCAGGCAGAAGAACAACCATCAAACAAAGTTAAAATTGGATTAACGTACACCAAAACAGCAGCCAGTAACCAGAGAAACCCCACAAATCAGGTACAACCTCAACAAAAAGATGAGAAGGACAAAAAAAACGAATCCAACAAAAACGAGACCAATAAAGATGCAGAAAATAAGTTTGAATTTTCAAGGCGAACTAACCCTTTGGCCTACTGACAAAAAAAATACCTGACCTCATCGACTTCTATATAATTAAAAATATTGATATATGAAAGCTCGCAATAAAATCAAGACTAGATTTATCTTCAGACCATACTCCGATCCAACTTGACTACCAAAACAGCGTGTTAACTGAACATAAAATCAACAAGATATACAATCATCGCACTGACTGGGAAACTTACAGAGATTATATTAAGCGATCGCTGTCGCTAAATAATTAAATTACAACTAATAGCAAAGGGTTTATGTTGTCCCTGGCACATCGGACATTTACCTGTTGATTGGTTACCGCCAATTTAAAGAACAACACGGCGCTTTGACTCACGACTAGAATCACTTTCGCAAAGTGATGAAGATTCTCTTCAATGATGTAATCGAGAAAGCTGCACTACATTCGACTCCTACACGTACCACCACAGAGCGCAATGCTTTCACTTCATCTTCTCTCCGACGGCTTATCAACAAAAAGATAAAACTTAAGAAAATTTGGCAAACAATTAGAGCCCCATCTGCTAAAAAAGACTACAACAAAGCGACCAAGGAACAGAAAAAATATTTAATCGAACAAAAACGAGAACAAGTAGAAAAGTATCTCCAAAACTTATAACCGAAAAGGTGCTCGGACTATTCTCTGTGGCTAGCGACTAAAAAATGACAAACAAGACAATTCATCAACCACCACTGAAAATGGACGACGGTATATGGGCTAGAACAGACCTTGAGAAAGCTACAACATTAGCCAATTATTACGAGAGTGTTTTTGCGGAGAAATGACTCACTACCTCCTCTGAACGGAGGTCGTTCAACTGAAGCACTAAAAAAGATCTCTACGAAAGAAATAATTACAACTATAAAATACGACATTAAACATATAAAAGCCCCTGGGTACGACAAAATAAACGGACTATTACTGAAGGAATGTCCTGTGGAGGCACTAGACTACATACGAAATCTATTTAAGACTAAGACATTAAGACTAAGACATTTCCCCAGTGCATGAAAAGTTGCCGAAATAATAGGTATTCCTAAACCTGGGAAAGACTACAAAAAAGCTTCCTCCTACAGACCAATAAGCTTGCTACCCGTGCTGTCAAAAATTTTTTAAAAACTTCTACGTGAGAGACTTCTCGTTCTTCTAAGACATAATCAAATAATACCCGACCACCAATTTGGATTCCGACGTAATCATTCTACGATTAAACAGATTCACCGTGTAACCCACAAAATACTTAACGATATAGATGACAACAAATTTTGTATTGGACTATTCCTAGATGTCGAGAAAGCCTTTGATAAAGTTTGGCACAAAGGCCTAATACACAAGATCCACTCGATTTTCCCAACCAATGTGACTCAAATTCTGTCAAGCAATATAGAAGGCAGATACTTCTATGATAAGTATAAAAATGAATACTTTACAATATGCCCGGTAAGCACAGGAGTTCTCCAAGGAAGCGTTCTTGGGCCACTAATTTACACTATTTTCACCGCAGCCCTACCTCAACCAACTCAGGACCCTACAATGATAGCTACGTTTGCAGACGACACCATTCTTCTATCTGCCCATAAAAGCATAAATGCAGCAACATCCACTCTACAAAAAAACTTAAATAAAACCCTAGAGTAGTTTCGGAAATGGAGAATAAAAATTAACAATACCAAAACAGTCCAAGTAATTTTTACTACCAAAACAAAATATATACCAGTTCACCTAATAATTGACGGAAGAGATATAACAATCGGAAACGTAGCTAAGTACCTCGGAGTCTACATTGGCAGCAAACTGATATGGAAATACCATATTTTTAAATTATGAAACCGAATGAAACTAAATGAATGGCACTGGTTAGTCAATCGAAAATTCTACGTAAAATTACAAACGCTGACTGGTATATCACAAATTTCGACATTCACAGAGACTTGCAGATTTCCATAGTGGATGAAGAAATAACTAGTTTAAGTCGGACATACCAAACAAAAATAAGCCAACATACTAACAACGAGGTGAATAAACTGCTTCTGCGCGAGTTCCAGCAAAGAAGTAGACTTCGCCGGTCAAGGCCTCTAGACCTAATCTAATCTAAAATAAAATATAAATCATTGTAGCAATAGTATAAGCAGGCGTTTATATGTATGTACTTAGCATTAGAACCACTCAATAATTATCTCAACAAACATTATTCTAAAGCCACCTGTATTTTATCTTATAGTAGCCATATGGAGTAGCCATATAAGATTTACTGTCACCCCCCTATACATTGTGAAAACGTAGTACTAAGAGTCCAAATTGTGTTGACAGGTACATTTCAAGGGGAAATAAAACATAAGAAAAATAAAAAAAGTGTTCACTTAATTGTAATATATTTATTGTGTCCATAAGGGGCAAGTTTTGTAAGTGATTCTATATTGCCTGTGCTGGCTTTACACATGTGCGATAAAAGCTATACCAACAATAACATTCATGTCACTGAGTGTCACAGTTGCTCTTCATTTTCCCATCTGTCAAGTTACCTAAATATGGCAGTCTCGAACATTTTTGGCAGCATTGTCCAAGTCAACACAGCACAGCTAACAATAACTGCTTCATCCCTGGCTACAACAATGTGAACTGCAGCCCTGCACTGGATGTCACTGTTAAGCCATCTCTATCTGCAACAGCAAATCCAGCAAATGATTATTTTGCAACACTCACTACTTCTGTGCAGACGGGCACAGCTGTTCTAACCACAATACTACCACTACAACAACATCGCCTGTAATTATATCTGAGCAGCAACATTACTCAGCTGTTACTGCCAATTTTGATGTGCGCTGCTTTCAAACAAAACGACTAAAGCGAAAGATCAGTAAGACACTATCTCCACCCTCTACTAAGCGTCCAAATCAACGTAGCTACAGCCCAGGCAATGCCATATTGACGGCTCAAACTGTCAGTCATGGGAAACACTCTACCAATCGTTTCAGTGTTCTGGCTTTTGCGACTAATGACGACACGGATGATGCATCCGAAGCCGACAGTATGTCGGTCGGCTCCGTTGGGTCTCTTTCTCTGCTAACAAACATATCTACAGCGCGTGGTCACAAAACCAGCTCCACCAAGTTTAACACAGGCGCGGCTGCGTCCTGTGCTGCCACTGCCAATTCAAACGCTGCACCATCCTCTTCAAATTCAGACTATGCAACGGCTGCTAAAAGTGCTAATTTCTACGGAAACCAATGTAAACCTCCACCAATAACTTTACATGGAGTTAAAAGTTTCCAGTGTTTACAAAATATGCTCAATACTTTTATCGACCCAGTCAATATTGACACAAGAACTTCGGTGGGAGGCGTTACTTGGATTTACGCCAAGGATCCAGATACCTTCCCCGTGATACAAAGTAACCTTGACAAAATAAAATTCGAATATTACACATACCAGCTGAAAGAAGAAAAGCCTTACAAAATCGTTATTAAGGGCATTCATTTCGACACACCCCTGACCAAATCGCCAACTCTCTTAAGAAATTGGGTCATAAAGCTTCAAATAAGCAATGCCCCATAAACCGCTCCACCAGATTTCCTACGAGTCTCTTCTTTATTAACATTGCTCCTGGCAGCAATAAAGCTAAAGTTAAAAACAAAACTAAATAAACTGGTTAGCCAAAGGGTAAAAATTGAGGAGGCAAGATGCCAAGGATTTGGCCACACTGCCAGCTATTGCAGACAAAACTCCCACCTGTGTACGTTGTGGCGATGAACACAAATCGGCTGACTGTATACGCCCGATAACTGATCCTGCAACGTGTGCTAACTGCGATCAAGGGAACCCTGCAAATTATAAAGGCTGCCCAACTTATCTCAAATATATCAAAAGAAATCGGGGTAAGGCTCCTAAATTCTAGCGTCCTCCTGTATATGATCCCACACCTGTGCAAACCAGCATCCAGCGTTCTACTCAGCATCAGTATACTTTTGTGCAACATAATGGACCTACATTCGCTGAATTGGATGAAGGCAACTGATCTATTTCGACTCATAATAAACAACAGCAGCAGCCGTAAAACCAATCTTCACACATTACCACTCAGCTAAACAACGTTGCTGACGTTCTCAGCTCGCTGCTCGTGTCCTTCAACTCTCTCAAGGAGTCGATCAGAAGTTTGGTGTCAATGCAGGAGCAGATTACCCGTATGCAGTCCCAGATTCTGGAGCTGCTCACTGAGCGTGAGCATTGTCATACAAAATGACTCCACACCCAATAAAAATAATGTGTTTGAACGCCAGAAGCGTATACAACAAGATGCGAGAACTTGAAGGTTTCGTACAGCTAGATGATACCCACATTATCTTACTATCCGAAACGTGGTTGACTGGCTCAGAAACCTCCAAGTTATACGGCTACTTACCCTACGCAGCAAACTCACCAGATTCACTCAGTCGAAAAGGGGGTGCTGCAATTTTAATCAGAAGAGACATTTAGCATTTTGTAACTGCAACCTCAACGAACCAACTGCTTTCAAGTAGCCTCAGCGATTGTCTCCACCACCGCGGGCATCGTTGTAATTGGTGCTATATACTGCCCGCCTCGTGCTGTCTGGACCACCAATATAATCAACAGTTAATTGGTTCTATAGACAGAAAATTTCTACTGTGCGGAGACTGGAATGCTCACCATCTACTGTGGGGATCCTCCCGCTCTAATACTAGGGGGCGTGCCCTGGTTGATCAGACTCTAGCAGCATCTATTAGAATCTTAGCTACTGACACCCCAATCAGATACCCAACTGCACAATCACAGCGCCCATCATGTCTAGACTTCGGCCTTTACAGACACATTCCGCACTGCCAACTACAAGTGTCTCACCGAACTTAATTAAGCTCTGATCATCTTCCCATAATAATTTCTTTTAACGCCTCTGCCAGATGTTTCCCCAAGTTTAGCGCCTCATTAGTAAAGACACAAATTTGAAACACTTCATAACCATACTAAACAATAACTGTTATCCTGAAGTTGAATTGAGCTCTGGACAAAACATTGACGTTTCTATCGAGCTCTTCAACCGTAAGATATATGATGCTGCAGCTGAAGCTAAACGACCTACGGAACGCCTGCCACTAAACTTCAATGCGTCATTCAAACTAAATGCAAGACTGAGACTCCTTCTTTTAGAGAAGCGCTGACTTCGTAAAATTTTCCAATATTCTCGTGACCCAGAAGACAAATCAAATTGGCACCATGCGTCAGAGCTGCTCAGATCCGAGCTCAATAGCCAGCGGACACAGCAATTTGAGTTTATGCTGGAAAACATGTCTACGTAGAGAGATGCTGAGTTTTGCTTATGGAAAGGCACATGCAACGCCACGAGACATCCTATTAGGCAGTTGCCAATAAGAGATGAAAATGGAAGACGGTGCTGCTCTGATGCTGAGCAAGCCAACTCTTTTGCCGCACATTTAGAGCATCGATTTCAGAGACGAAACCTTGTCCAGCCAGAAGAGGTAGCGGAAACTTAAAGATTCATGTCCACGCCAACACAGTTGGACCCACCTGAGAGGCCATTCAAGGCCGATGAAGTTAAGGCTGTCATTCGACGCCTGAAACCTAATAAAGCTCCAGGTCATGATATTGTGTGCAATCGCACCATCAAGGCAGTAGAATGCTGTACTTGTTACAGTGGCAATTTTCAACGCTACCAGCGCCCTTGTCTTACAGAATTATTAGGACAAGCTGGCAGTCTGGGTACGGAGATGGAATGTCCAACTCAACCCGTGCAAAAGTACCAACGTTTGCTTCACTCTCAGAATGAGTATCCCCCCTCCCATCTCGGTTAACGGTGTGATGTTGGAACTCAAAACTGAAGCAAAGTACTTGGAGCTAATCCTGGACACACGACTAACATTTCGGCGACACCCACAAGTCACAGTAGCGACCTGTAGAAGCAAACTGCGTCGTCTCCAGGATTATTAGCAGAAGCCGACTGTACTTGTAAAGCAAAAGAACAGTCTACAAACTAGTTGTCGCGCCGATATGGCGATACGGCATACAAATATGGGGAACTGCGTCAAACTCACAGTACAAAACTTCAAAGGTTTCAGAATTATGCTCTACGCACAATCACCGGCTGTCCTTGGTACGTCAGGAATAGCCGTATACATCATGATCTCAAAATAGCCCTAGTTAAAGACGAAATAAACCAACACACAAGTAGATATAACAACAGATTAAGAAATCGTGCAAACAGATTGGCTAGGAAACTTGTCCACTCCACACCTATACATCTTAAGATATAGACTAGTAAATAAAATATAAGCTCTGTATATAAATATTATTACTAGTTATATACCTAATCCTAATATTTATATGTGTAAATAATTCTGTATATAATTATTATTAAGTAGTAGCTATATACCTGGCGATTTTAAGCACACGAGCTGCCTAATGAGGTGTGTGTCCCCTGATTGGAAGCATAAATAAAATTTTTAAATTACAAAAAAACATAAATAAATAAATTATTATTATTATAATTATAATTATTATTATTATAATTATAATTATTATTATAATTATTATTATTATTATTATTATTATTATTATTATTATTATTATTATTATTATTATTATTATTATTATTATTATTATTATTATTATTATTATTATTATTATTATTATTATTATTATTATTATTATTATTATTATTATTATTATTATTATTATTATTATTATTATTATTATTATTATTATTATTATTATTATTATTATTATTATTATAACTATTAAGTTATAAAACACCTAATGTAGTTGTACACTAGGCCACATAGAGTAGGCCTAATGCGCTGCTTACGATTCTCTATTTCATTAAATTATTTTACACAGTCGTCGACTAAACCTTGCATCGTTCGGTTGTGTTTTCGCATATCAGTCAATCGCAGTTTAGTTCAAACCTTATCATACTTTCAAGTGCCTACTCTTTTCTTTATCTTCTTTATTTTTTTCACTCATTCGCTGGTAAACAAGTACAGTAAAGTACAGTAAAAAAACAACTAAGTAAGTAAGCGGCATCATGCCCTCTAGGCACAACAGCCTAGGGGCAGATCGCTTCGCTTTGCTTAGCGATAGCTCCAAAAGCAAAAGAAAAAAGCCAACTCCTCTTTCGGAGGCTTTCCCAGAACTTCCTACTGTCAACCTACCAAACCCCAAATATATAATTATGTCAGCCCTAGACCCTCAAAAACCACTTTCCTCATTTTCTTTTTTTGCGGTCGAACGCGCTATAAAACTAATAAGCAATAAGATTTTAAAAATTAATTAAATGCGCGATGGAAAACTACTGCTTTTTGTTGAAAATTCAACAGTTGCCGAAAAATTCCTCAGTGCAAAAGAGCTTTTCGGTATATGCCAAATCGAAACAAAGTTTCACGAAAATCTTAACCACTGCAAAGGCACTGTGTATGCGCCCTACCTTAATCAAGTCTCAAACGAGGAAATAATCCAAGAGCTTAAAGCACAGGGAGTAGTCGACATATACAAATATTCGCGCGAAATAAATTTCAAAGCTACTCCGACAGTGTAGTGCAGTAACCTTCGACCGATTCAGTCTCCCAACAAAATTCCAAATTTCATGGCACACCGCTCTTGTTAAGGGATACATACCCAACCCTATGAGATACAAAAATTGCCAACTCATAGGGCATACAGCCAAATTTTGCAAGGGCAAAACTACTTGCCCATGTGGCCTTCCACTCCACGACCCAACAGCGTGCTCAAGTACAAAGTGCGTTAACTGCGGTGGTGAACATGCTGCCAGTAGCAAAGAATGACCAAAATACAAAGAAGCCCAAGAGATAATAAAAATAAAAGAGATAATAAAAAAACCAAAGAAAAATTCACAATGTATGAAGCTAAAACAAAATTCTACAAACAACAATCACCACTACTATGAAGCACTATTAAAACATATTCAGAAAGTACAGCTACCCAACCATTTACATCCACAAAAGAAAACAACTCAAAACCAACAGATCACTCAAATAAAGACAAAATAAATACGAAGAACACTCTAGAAAAACCATTTACCTTCACAATGACGAATTACTCACAACAAACTCAAAAAACAAATGAAACCGAAAGAACACAATCCACCTCCAAAACAGAAAATCACTCAACACACGAACAAACGGCAAAAACAAACAATTCAAAAATGGACACAGACATAGACTTCGAAAGCCTAATAAGCAAAACACTAAACCAAAATGACTCAATTCTCTCTGATACAGACAATGATATCAGGGAAGAAGACATTGAGCTATAATCATAACAAGCCTCTATCGGTCTCTCTTTGCTCTCCTCCTCAGCAATCGCATCCAAAACAATTTGCACTATACCAAAAAAATGATATAAATACACTATTCACAAAAGCCAGCAGAGGAGTTGCTCTCCTCATATCAAACTCCATTGAACATAAAATAATAGATTTAAATTCCAACATTCTTGCCATCGCTGCAGAAATTCAATCAGAAACTCCTTTTATAATATTAAATATTTACATCTCGCCAACTGACAGGTTCGTTGAACAGGATCTTCATGACCTTTTCAAAAACTTTAACAAGCCAGTACTTATGCTAGCAGATTTCAATGCCTGGCATTCACTTTTGTGATAATCTTCAAACAATCAAAGGGGCAACGTAGTTGCAAATTTCATACAAAACAGTAGTCTGATCGTACTTAACAATGGCGATCATACACACTACACAACTATGAACACTTTTACGAACGTAGATATCTCCATGTGCTCACCACCACTTAACCTTAATGCCTCCTGGTCTATTTGCGATAATATATATGGAAGCGATCATTTTCCAATTTACATCAATCTCTTTCTTAAAGTACCAAATAACGTAGATTTCAAAACACATAAATACAAACTGCACCTAGCCAACTGGGAAAAATTTCAGAAAAACATCAACGAACAGTCACAAAAAATTAATATCACAAACAACACAAATCAAGCAGCTGCCAAATTCCTTAAAATAATTCGGGCATGTCAAACGATTCCATACCAACCAAAAATCCCATAATCGCTACGAAAAATACAACATACTGGTGGAGTAGGGAACTAGAGCTCTTAAAAATTGAAAAGGTAAAATGTCTAAATAATCTCAGGAAACATTTAAGCACAGAGAACATGCTAAAATATAAAAGAGCAAATGCTAAATTTAAGTATGAAGCAAAGCGAGCCCAAAAAACTGCTTTCGCAGACTTTACCAATGACATCAACCCGAGTTCAACTACGAAAACGCTTTGGGATAAAGTACATATCATTACAGGGATCCGAAAAAAAAACACACACATACATGCAATAGAAACCGCAGCAGGTAACTCTTGTGACTCTAAGGAGATCGCCAATGCATTCAGCAAGGCCTGGTCTAATTGCTCAAAAGACTCAAACTTCTCAGAATCATTCAAGCAAAACAAACACCGTTACACAGCCCAAACACCCTTGACATATATCCCGGAACCAAAAGCAAAACTAATTGAAACATCCATAACGTCAACTGAGCTTCAATCCTGTCTTAGTAGCCGAAAAGGATCAACACCTGGCTTTGATAACATACCCTACGATATGTTAAAAAAGCTTCCGCCTGCTGGCATCAATAAACTACTTGACCTTTATAATAAAATATTTGACATCAGCATCATTCCCCAACAATGGAAGATGGCAACTATAATCCCTATAAGCAAGCCCAATAAACCAAAAAATTCAATTAATGGCTATCGTCCAATATCTCTACTCTCATGCATATCAAAAACCCTAGAAAAAAATATTTCAAAAAGAATTATGTGGTATCTAAACTAAGAAAACTTGCTGTCCCAAATCCAGTACGCATACCAAGCAAACAGATGCACCATAGATCCTCTTTTAATAATAGATAATTACATTTGCAACAAAAAGTCATCAAAAAACCATGTATGAGTTCATTCCATTGATATGGAAAAAGCTTTTGACAGAGTAGGAATTCACTGCATTATTTAACAGCTATTCGAATGGAAACTCGGACCAAAAATTAGTAACTACACTTGCAGTTACCTTAGTAATAGAAGATGCAGAGTAAAAGTTAATAGCACCCTATCAAAAGATAGTGGCACAAAAATATCCAGCGAAAAATCGTCACACTTACATGTATGCAAAAAACACAACTATACACACATAGACATTAAAATAAACAATACAATTATACCTAAAACCCAATATCTTAAAATATTAGGGCTTATCTTTGATAAGAGACATTCTTGGAATGAACATATTAATACACTAATAAAATCATTAAACACTAGATTAAATATTTTAAAATGTTTAAGTAGCAAAAATCTTAAATGTAACACTATCTCTCTCATAAACGTTACAAAAGCAATAATATTATCCAAAATAAATTACGGCCTCTGTGTATACGGCAAAACAAACAAAACCAATATTAACAAATTATCCACCCTCTACCACTCCACACTTTAGGTGCCTTCCGAACCACTCCCATCGCCAACATCCTCGCAGAAGCTGGATTTCCCGAGCTGAGTACCAGACTCGATTGGAGCATCAGCAGACAAATAAACAGACTAACCAATACACCCGGATCTTCAATGCATACAACGCTAATCAACCAAATGAAGCGGAAACGAGATCTTAAAATACCATCAAGCCTCAAACTCATCATCAAAAAAGCTGCAGAATTCAACATAATTATATCTACTCACCGAAAATACAAACAAAAGGTCCCACCATAGCAATTTAGTGAAAACTCAATTATACTCCAACTCGCACATTATAAAAAGGACTCAACTCCCAAGGAGATTTACACGACAACCTTCAATAGTATTCGATCCAATTTCCCTACGTGGAAGCTTATCTTTACCGACGGCTCAAAAACAGACAACTCAACAGCACTTAGCGTTGTCACTGAAGAGAATGAAATTCTAAGATTGGCTATAACACCCTTCTACACGTCCATTTTTACAGCCGAAGCTGAAGCAATTCTAATGGCTGTGGAACTGGCAAGTGCAATCAAAAAAATCAAACATGCCATATGCACCGACTCGCTTTCAACACTCCTCGCTGTACAAAATGTAAATAACAATGATCCGACCATAAGCAAAATCAGGGACATGGTATCCGCAAACCATAAAAAAATAAAACTAATGTGGACACCAGGACATGCAGGAATAAAAGGAAATGAGGTGGCGGACACAGCAGCAAAAGCCGCCACAACAGCCCCACTAATTCTTCAAAACACTTTTAGTCAGAAAGACATTAACAACCTCGTCAATATGACAATCAAACTAGTTTTAAAAAATATCTGGAGCGAATACACACACTATTATAAAAGAATAAATCCTTATTGGAAACCAACAAACATACCAATAACTGTAAACAGAAAACACGCAATTATCTACACTAGATTCAGGCTAGGCCACACGAAGATTACACACGAACACCTATTCAAGAAAACATCACCACCGATCTGTCCATAGTGCAATAGAAGTACTCTCACTATTGAACCAATGCATCTCCTTAAAAATTCCCAGTCCTACCCAACTCCTCGCAGAGGCCAACATTGAAAATATTAAAAATTTGGTAAAACTTATTTCTAAACTAAATATAAGCCTCTAAATACATGTAAAAAAAAAAACCAGCCTGAAGGCCTTAGTTGCTCTGGCTATAAAAGTATTGTAATTTAGGATTTAATTCTAAGCTACAATAATAATAAAAAATAAATAAATAATTAAATTATTTTAGTTACCACAAAGTTATTATCCACTCACACTTGGCTCTATTCTGTTTCGTTTTTTTTTTTTTTGTTCAGTTTAACAGAATAAACAATTTTTTTGCTTAAATTTTAATAACCGGAACAAATAACTTTTTGTTTAATTTACAATTAATTAAACACAGAAGGACTTGTTTTTGTAACTGACATAGTTAATTTGTTAAATTTTTTTGGTAAAAAAATATTGTTAAAAAAACTAAAAACGTTTGTTCTTTTTCTCTACTAATTCGTCACTGGAAAGTTTTTATTTTTTTTTAAAATAAACTTTAGCCGATTTTTCGTCAGTCTCCTCTTTTTGTGTGTTGCAGTTTCAGTTTTCATATTTGTTTCCACAATTGGTGCACACCTAAACGATATATCAATATATATATATATATATATATACTTATACATAGTTTTTAAGCAATCTGCTGCATAATTAATAGTTGAAGCCGAATTGATATTTGTAGAAGAAATCCACTAAAATAAGTTTAACTTTTTAACATATTTTTGTTTAAGTTTTCTATACGGCCAATAAAACTTCTGTAATGACTTCTGTAATAGAAACACAAGAGACTGTGCATTACCGAGCGAATCCTAACATGGCGTGTCAACAAGACCAAACGAATTATCTGATAAAACTTGGAGGAAACCGGTTTGTCTGATAATGCTCTCTCCACAGTAGAGGCGTCTGCGCCTAATTCGTTACACGTACGTTAGTAGTTTTGCTTGAAATAGTACAACTACTTTTATTCTCCCTTCTTTAAAAAACCATTGTTCCACATTATCAGATTAAATGAGCACAGCCAGGTTAAAAACCTGTGAAATAATCACTGACTTTCTTCGAGCTCTGATTAAGGATTGTAAATATGGTGATTATACATGCATTATTTCACGCATACCATTTTTTAAGCTTTTTTGCCAACAAGATTTTCTTCAGCAATTAGATTAAATTCTTACTTGTACCTGCATAAGAATTATGTAATACTGTCCAAAGTACTGCAACAAAAACATTGCATTTATAATACCTTCGGTGTCGAACTTCTTCATTTAAGCGGCTCTGGGATCGGCCAATTTTTACTATGAAGAGAGTTTTCAAAATACCAAAACAAATGGTAGTCAGAGGGTGCAAGATCCGAGCTATACGGTGGATGCATCAAAACTTTCCAACCAAGTTCTGTCAATTTGTTACGGGTCATTAAAAATGTGTGTGGCCTGGCATTGTCATGATAGAAAACTCCCTTTCTGTTGGCCAATTCTGGTGGCTCTTTCTTGTTCGCTTCATTCAAACGGTCGAATTGTCACAGTAGAGGACCGAATGACCGTTTCACCACTTTCTATCAGCTCATAAGAATGAATTCCCTTCCAATCCCACCAAACACACAACATAACCTAGTTTGCCGTCAATGCAGGCTTTGGAGTTGTTTATGGAAGGTTACCAGCCTTTGATCATGATCGATTGTGTTGGATATTCTCGTATTCAATACATTTTTTATCGCCCGTAATGATTCGCTTCAAAAATGATTCCATTTCGTTATGTTTCAGCATCATTTCACTGATGGCTATTCGGTCAAATAAATTTCTTTGCGTTAATTCATGTGGCACCCAAACATCGAGCTTGTTTGAGTAGCCTGCTTTCTTTACATGATTGCAAACTATCCTATGGTTGATGTTTAGTGCTCATGTTTAGTTCTAACAGCTACCGTACCGGTCTTCCTCTATCAGTTGCTAAATTTCATCGACTTTTTCATTGTCAGGCCGACCAGTACGAGGTGCCGCTTTTACATCGAAATTTCCGGAACGGAACCTAAAAAGCCAATTCTGGGTCCGGCGTTCACTCACAGTATTCTCACCGTAAACTGCACAAATTTTGCGGCATGATTTTGCAGCGTTTTTCTCTTTTTTATAGTAAAAAAGCATCACGAGCAACGATTTACACAACTGTCTTAACAAAAAATGTATCCTGAAATTTCACTTTTCAAATACATGTTCATTTGACACAGTCAGATTAGTATTGCCAGATTTATGGATACCAACACCATCAACGTTTACGTAGTCATGGTAGGCTGGTCTTAGTGTAATCAGCATTGCGTTTGCGAGGAGTAGGAAGTTATTGTTTGTCTCTAGCGAAGTGAAGACCTCGAAGTGCGGGAACCTATACCTATAATATAATAAGCCTAAAATACACACATTGGTAATAAATCTACATATATGTAGTTAACCTACAAATATTGGGTGATCGTCAAGAAAAGTTGTTGAGTGCGCGGCGTGCCACTTAAAGCAACCAAAGATGAATCGAAAACAAAAAACCAGTACAAAATTCGCAGAAGCATGTGTGTGAGTTTGAGTTAAACGCAGTGACGTCATCTGTTAAGAAAACGCATCAAATTAGTATCGCGAAGAACGGTATAAAATTAATTGAAGTGTACACATACAGTTGCGCAATTTGAATAGCGCAAAAATAGCCAGAGCAATTGGGCGTGGGGATCTGTAAGTTACGACATTTTCCAGTGATGGCTGCGAGGCAGTTGTAACTGAAGGGCGCAGAAATAGTAGGAGCAATTTAGCGTGATGATCTGCAGGTTACAACTTAATCAAGTGAAAACGTTGGGGAAGTCGTACTTAAGAGCGCAGAAATAACGTGAGCAATTGAACGTGGTGATCTGTAAGTTAACACAATCAAATGACAGCTGCAAGGGACTCGCAACTGGCGAGCACTAACACTGCAAGAGCAAGACGTTGACGATGGACGCGGAGACAATTTTAGCGCTGAGAGTAGTTGACTTGAGGGTGAAGTTATGTTAACTTAATCTGAACGCAGTGGGTAGGACAAAATTACTAGAGAACTATAATTTGGAAAAGCCTGTGGAGGAGGAAGAAGTAGAAAAGGTGGGGTCAGTATGGTTTAGCGAAAATCAAGAAGTCCAGACAACGATAAGGTCGCAACGATAGGTTCACAGTTCGCATGTAACGCGCAGCAAAAATATGAAGTAGAGGATTGAGAAGCATATGTAGTTAGAAACATTTAAAAAGCTGGTAGAGGAATTTGGCAAAAAGTTATGCACCGCTGAGGATCACGCTGCTATAAGGAAAAGTCACAAATCGTCTAAAGAAAGTCTGTTGTAGTACCTTTATAGCCTGGTTGAGATGGGAAAGCAATTACATCTAGATGAGGAGAGCCGAGTGTCATTCATTTTAGAATGAATACCAGATAGCTAATCTGTACAGGTACAAATCTCTGAAAGATCTTAAAGAAGAAATCAATTTTTATGAGAAAATCCGAGAAGGAGCCTAGGAAAAAAAGAAAGAAGGATCTGTATCAAGACAAGAAGGAACCGTATCAAGAGAAGGAGGAGCCATAACAAGTCAAGAGGAAAATGCTTTAAATGTAATAAAGAGGGACACCTCTCAAGGCAATGCAGAGCAGAAAATACGTGCTTGAATTTCAACAAGTTAGGTCATATGGTGAAGAATTCAGTTCAGAGGAACGCAAAGGAAAAGGAAAACGTGACATTGAAATTCGAATGCAGAAAGCATAACTTAATTCATGTACGGTTGATCGTAAACGGCATACTAATCTTGACCATGATTGACACAGGCTGCCACATATGCCTTATTCGAGAAGACATATTCACACAAATCAAAGATGTTGACTTCATTAGAAGCATTAAAACAATAAGTGGCATAGGCGAACTAATGACCATTGGACATTTTTAGGCAAAAGTGGCACTTTCAATGTAGTCAAACGCGAGTATCTGAAGATCAAATCAATTATGAGAAACGACATTTTGTGTTCGGTTGATATCACGTTGAGTTCGCGTGGTATAACGTTCAAGGATAAAAGAATGAAAGGTCAATAATATTTAATTGCATGCGAGTAGAGGAACTTATAGTCGAACAAGTACCATCAAACAAAGTAGACTTGAAGCATCTGAACAAAACACAGAAATCAGCAGTAGAGAGGTTGATAAATGAATAGGTACCAAAAAAACCATTGAGTCACCCATTAAGATGGAGATAATTGTCGAAGATTACTACCCTGTTTTCCAGCATCCGCGGAATACTTCGTATACCACTCAACTTGTTTGCGTGAGTATGAGGAAACTCAAAAAGCACGCTGGAATCTTTAGAAATACAACGCGTATAGTGACGGATAAATGTTTTAACCTCGAATAAATTCAAAAGCTATTGTGAGAAAGAAAGGTTACAACTTTTGCAAATAACAACTGGAATGCCCAGAAGAAATGGCCAAGTTGAGCACATATACAAAATTGTCATACCCATGCCCAGTAAGCTATGTGAAAGTAATCCCGCGAATCAATTTCGTCATGTGGAGCGCGAATAATAAACCTTATTATTATCCATATCCTGTATCTCTTCATTAACCGCAGATCCGAGTTATCAATTAGAAACAAACTTTTGATTTACAGAACAATGTTCGCCCCTATTATTTTATACGGTTCTGAAGATTAGGATGTGTGTGTGCAAAAACGCACAAAAACAAACTACAAGTTGCTTAAAATAAACTACTCAAAATTATTCTCAACGTTCCATTTTATTATTCAACATCCAGAATGCATCTTGAAACGTACGTCCAAATGATCCATGATCGAATATTACGTGCAAAAACAAAATTAAATATTTAGAAATGTCATGTTGCATTATGATGGTGTTATTCAGTATTTAATTTACTATTTACTGGCTAGTACTATTAAGTATGGACTCCTTCCTAGTTTAATTAAAATTGTTTAAGGTATTTTAAACAAAATTTATGCAAATACACATATATAAATAAATGTACAGCAGATAAGTATAACTTTCTTACTAAACTCTGTAAATTTAATGTATAATCACTAGCTCAAGTGAAACTTGTAAATTTTTTGGGAGTAACGCATTGATTCTTTCAAGCATTGATTAATTCATTCATAATGTCTTTTTTTATTAATTTTTTGTATACTTTTTTACAAAAATTTTTTTTGGATAATTTCCTTCTTCCTCGTTTTAAAGTTCCTCTTTGATTTCTAGCCCTTTTACATTATATTTACATTATATCTTCCTTCGAAACGAATTTTCTCTTACAGTTTTTCTTCCCTCTTCCACAATTTTAATTTTCCTTTTACTTTTTTCTTCTAAATTATTTTTGTGCCATATAAATTAATAATTTTTAAAACCATTTTCGTTCCAATGATGTTATATGGCTCAGTAGTCTGGGGTGACTGTGCAGCGAGTCTCCGTATGAAACTGCAAAGTGCGCAAAACAAGATAATCAAAATGGTGCTAAATTTAGCTTGTAATTTGACCTTTTATCTAGTTCATAAGAAGACAGATATGTTCTTGATGGTTCAGAATTGGCCTAGCTAACTTTTATTTCAAGAAAATAAATTATTGCACTACCTCTAGTGTTGATCCGTGCTACTTAAGCTAATTCCTTAAATTACCTTTTGATAGCATCTCTTAGTATTAGTTAGTTGTAGTCATAGTTTAGTTTTAGGTTACTTTAAGTTTAAGTTTTTTTATTCTCTTTCCCTTACGAATATTTTGTTTATATCTCTAAAACCGTAAGCGCGACAATTATATATCTTATATACCTTATTCAGTGAATCTAGATTAAGCTATACTCTATACTAATGCAAAACTAAATTACTTCCAAATCAGATGTTAAAATAAATAAGTAATCTAAATAATAAAATATTCCCATCTCTTTTTTAACATTTTTTAGTTATTATATATTTGTAATCTGTAATACTGTCCCTCATTGCAAGATATTTCTCCATTTTTCTTTCCTTTAGATATTTAGTTATCCTACATCTTTTCAGCGACCTTTTTCATTTATTTTACCATCATCTTTCTTCTCAGATCCCAATTATTTTCTTCTTTTCTATCTTTTATATTTTCCATTTATGTTATTCTAGT